>SJYO01046538.1:64476304-64545333 GCA_006410555.1 Capra ibex | reverse complement strand
GAAAGAAACCCTAACCTTACTTTTGACTGGAAAAGGTCAGGACACCGGTGACGACTCAAAAGGTTTAAACGACCGTATAACTCACGTCGTGAAAGTGTCGTAGTAGAAAGTCCTAAACTTTATCGAGGTGACCTTAAGGTAGTGGAGGTGATCGAAATAAGTATCACTACGAAAGATTCCGGGTGAACTGAAGTGTAAGGTCCTACAGACCGAGATCCACTCACTAGTGTAGTAGTACTAATAGAACCAGTACTTCTAGAAAAAACATGTCAAGAAGGTACATAAGAACGGTGGAGAAGAATTATAGAAGACGAAGACAATTCAGGTATGGTAAAGACAGGAAATAACTTGGGTAGAAACGTACTTTACAAAGGAACCATAGAGATTAAAAGAACTTCTCTAGAGATCAGAAAGGGTAAGACAAAAAAGGGAGATAAAGAAACGTAACTAGTGACTTCTTCCGTAAGAATAGAGAGGAACGATAAGAAACCTTGAGACGTAAGTCTACGAATATAGAAAGGAAAAGAGGAAACGAAAAGTGGAGAGAAGAAAAGTGTCGATAAACATTCCGGAGGGGTCTGTCGGTAAAACGAGAAAACGTAAAGAAAAGTTACCCCTACTAGAACTAGGGACAGAGGATATGTTACAGTGCTTGGAGTAAGGTATCAAGTAGTCCGTGAGATAGATAGTCTAGATCCGGGAATTTAGATAAAGAGTGAAGGTGACATATTAGTATTCCCGAAACTAAATCCAGTATGGACTTACCAGATCGCCAAAAGGGATGAAAGAAGTTAAATTCAGACTTAAACCGTTACTCCTCAAGTACTAGACTCGGTGACAGTCGAGGACCAGAACAAAAACAACTGACATATCTCGAAGAGGTAGAAACCGACGTATTTTATATTAGTTAGACTAAAGCCACAACTGGTAGACCACTACAGGTACACATCTCAGAAGAGAACACAACAACCTTCTCCCACAAACGATACTGGTCACGTAAAAGAACCGTTTTGAGATAATCAGAAACGGGACGAAGTAAGGCGTAAGGTTCCGGTTTAAACGGACAATGAGGTCCACAAAGAACTGAAGGATGAAAACGTAAGGTAAGGGGATATTACTTTTCCTGTAGAAAAAACCCACAATGAAGATTTTCTAGAACATCCAGAAGTATTTTGGCAAGTTGAAGTCAAAGAAGTCGTAATGACCAACCCCGTATCTGAACCTATTGACACTATAACTTACCAAACGGAACCTCTGCTTGTCTTTATAAGACAGTAAAAACTCCAATAGAGATTTCGGATAGAATAGAGATTTGGTTAGAAACTTATTTCTAGTCTATGAAGTTCTAGATGTTCGTCCTCTAATTGTCGTCCGATATCAGTACATACTAATATGTACTGAGATATAATCTTCTTCGTTGTTCTCCTTCATAAATGGACCTGGTTCTCCACTCATTCTGTCCACACCAGGTCTCTGAAGACGATAAGTGTCCCGGATCGGGTCATTGTCGTGTGTCTCACCGGTTAGACGCTTTAGAAACTGTCTCGACCCTTACTCGGAAGGGTCGTGGCACCTGTTCTACCAGTACTTTAAGGGGTTTCCTACGAGTTTGAGTACCGGTGTCACCCCAGGACGACTGACCTTTGACCGTGAACGGTTGAAGGAGGTGTTTATAATTTGGTACCTGTAATATCGACGACTGGAAATTGTAGGGGACTTTCCTCAAGTCCTACCTTTAGTCTTTAATCCGTGAGTGAGACACGAGAACCGTTTTACCTGTTTTGTCCGGAAGTCTATCAATCTATAAAAGTACATTTTTAAAAGAACTCGGGTTTAAGAACGTAGAAGAGTATGGATCTTTTTGTGATTTTAACAATTGTCACCGAATAGATAATTATGGTGTCATTCTCCGATTTCAGATGAACCTGTTTGTATCTGTTGACCGACGGACCGATTTTCAGATGTATTTCGTGGACAGATGTAACCCAATCTCTGTGTAAGAGGATTTTTCTTTACTACTCTAAATAAAACAGACAATTTCACGTCCAACAGTGAGAAAGTTGATGAAGACTCTTGACCCAAACGATATGGATGGCAGTTTTGCATATACTGGTGTGGTTTACCGAGGNAAAAGTACATTTTTAAAAGAACTCGGGTTTAAGAACGTAGAAGAGTATGGATCTTTTTGTGATTTTAACAATTGTCACCGAATAGATAATTATGATGTCATTCTCCGATTTCAGATGAACCTGTTTGTATCTGTTGACCGACGGACCGATTTTCAGATGTATTTCGTGGACAGATGTAACCCAATCTCTATGTAAGAGGATTTTTCTTTACTACTCTAAATAAAACAGACAATTTCACGTCCAACAGTGAGAAAGTTGATGAAGACTCTTGACCCAAACGATATGGATGGAAGTTTTGCATATACTGGTGTGGTTTACCGAGGTAAGAATATCTGTCCCGTCGGGTTCGCAACTGATACAGATCTAGTCCTAGTTTAAAGGACGGTTTACATTGGACTAAGAACAAGAACGAATCTGACGACTAATATTAAGAAAATGACTAAAAACCAAAGACGGAAAATTTAGACGAACAGATCAAACAAGAAGGATTTACTATGTTACCGAAGGGTCTGTTTCATTGTCACTACATCTCTAAGACCAGTGAGAAGTTCTGCCTGAGGGGACTATAAGGTGAGACCAGTACCTAGGTCAGAACTAAACCCTTAAAATCAAAGGGGTTTAAGTGTCTGATAACCCTTAGACATCAGACACCCGGATTGGACCACCTTTTGATGAAACCATCAATAAGAATGATAAACGTGGGAAATAGAAATTAACAGATTACTTAAAACATAGATTCGTCGAACTCCGTAAATTCAACGTTTATTAACAAGTACGAAAATCTTAAAGATGACGGAGGAGATCGGTAATGAACCCCGGGGACCTAGTCTTTGTGATTTATTTTCCCATTCTTCTTATACAACGAAGTCGTTGAATCCCGGTCGCGGGGAGTGGTTGTGTCTCGTCAATTTCTGTCTAAAGAAGTGGGGAAAGGGTAGTCGTTGTTATAAGAGGATTTTGTTTTTCCCCTCTTACTCTCTCAACTTCGTATCCGTCCATCGGGTTCCGAGAATTTCCTCCTCCGTCGTTTGTAAGGAAATAGGTAAGAAAACGGAATCAGTCCATCCTGTACAAAGAAAATTCGGGACATAACCATAACGTTGTTATATAGACCGAACTCTGGACCGGAAGAAATCCAGGTCTTGATTACTAATGTTTCGTGTTATATAGAATGAGTACCCATACGAAAAGAATCTGAGATACAATTACTAATATTAACATTGTTTAGAACGGACCCTCGGACAAAGAGTTGTTGTTATATAGAGCGGGTCTTTACACCACGAGGCCTTGAGAGGCCTTGAGGAAGGAAGACCGATGAGAACATGACTTCAATAGAGTCCTATACACTGAACCCTTTCGTAAACCACCTTGAGAATGTTGGAGCTCTATAAGAAAAAATAGATAAAAGTCGTCGGTCAACTCTTCATATATCAAGTCAAGTCAGTGAGTCAACACAGGCTGAGACGCTGGGGTACCTGACGTCGTACGGTCCGAAGGGACAGGTACTGGTTGAGGACCTGGCATGAGTTTGAGTACAGGTAGCTCAGTCACTACGGTAGGTTGGTAAAGTAAGAGACAGCAGGGGAAGAGAAGGGTGGAAGTTAGAAAGGATCGTAGTCCCAGAAAAGGTCACTCAGTCAAGAAACGCAGACCACCGTTTTCATAACCTCAAAGTCGAAGTCGTAGTCAGGAAGGTAACTTATAAGTCCTGACTAAAGGAAATCCTACCTGACCAACCTAGAGGAACGTCAGGTTCCTTGAGAGTTCTCAGAATTGGCTGTGGTCTCAACCAACGAAAACAAAAAATTAGTCCCGTAATATATAAGAATATATATTGTTGGACGAATTTTTGATCACTACCACCCATGAGAGGAAGGGGGAAAACGACCTCCGAAAGAGATTTGAAAAGTGAGATTATTTTGAAACAATGTGTTTCGCGATTCACTGACTCTGACACAAAGTCAGCTTTGACTTTAAAAACACTTTAAAATCAAAACTTTAAAAGCGGAAATCTCTGGTCCTTATGGTCGTGCTAAGTGGTATTCGAAAGTCAAAACCCACTCCACGTCCACCCTGGATAAAGAATTTCAGGAGTTCAAGTATGAAGTGAGATTCAATTGTTCCCGAGTGGGGCATGGGAAAGGTCCTAGATGGAACTTCCGGTGGACACTGAGACCCCTGGTGAGTTTTTGGGTCAATTGGGACCCGAACCCTTTTGGAGGAGTCGCGGTAGACCCTCTCTTTCACTATTGTTGTTTCTGTCTAGAGGGAGACCTCTCCCGGGAGGGACGAACGAGTGTCCGTTCACTCCTTTGGTTCCCCCGCGACCTTCCTGGGGGTATACCCCTGTAGGTATTTCGGGAGTCTCCAAGGAGACTGACCTGTCCTTCTGTTCGGTGGAGAGTCCGAGGGTGTCTGTTAAAACAACCGTCTTAACCGTGTCACTCGGACACCACCCTCACCTGTTTGCGTTGGACCTTGGATCAGTTTCAGGTCTTCACCGGTCCTTACTCGGCGTCTCCCTTCGACCCCCCGTCCGGAGGGGTCGTAGAACGGGATCGTACTTTCGGTACCTGGAGTCGCTTACGGGGGTTAGACGGTCCTGGCTTCTTAGACCCCTCCTCCGGGACGTACCATTCCATCAAAACTTGGATCTCGTGAATGTTTAGGGTTTAGTAATTGTAACTATACTCCTCTAGTGTCAGAGGTTCCAGGTTATTTTTAGGGAGGAGTTTGTGTTTCAATCTTAGTCCTTCTAGATGCATGGCTACTTGTCAAAGTATTCGAACTCAAGGTTCTCAAGTGTCAAGGTTCCCGTGTGACACTTCGACCACACGAGGAAGTTCTGTCACGGTGACTGTGCGAAGAGTTCCTGACAGTGAGTCTATGCAAGAAACGACGTTTGTAGAACCGAAGAGTCCTTAGAGAAACGACAAGGGTCTTGAACGGGTCACCTCCACACAGGTTTATGGTCTGTAAGCCATTGTAATGGAGGTCACCTCCCTCGTGGGTCCCCCGTGGTCCTCTAGGACTCTGACGTTGGGGTTATGTTCTTAGACTCGTTATTCAAACAGGGGTGACTATGTTGTCTCTGAATGGCCTCCAGGTTTGATCCTGTCGTATTTTTCCCAACCGTCTTATCTCCCGGATGCTCCGGATTCCCTACTCATGGGACCCGGTCGTTTTCTATAGTCGTCTCAGGGTTTCTTCGTTTAACGCTGTCAATTTGGACTTCTTCCCTATCCAAGGAAGTCTTTCGGTGAAGTCTTGTGTCTAATTCGTCCAAGACGTTACCTAAAAGAGGTCATTTACGATTCCTATTCTTATCGGGGACGTTTTTCCGTTCGAACGTCGTAGGCGGCGGGTCCCGGTCCTTGGTCAGTTTTCGTCTAACTAATGGCTGTCGTCCCGACAACTCCTAGTCTGAGAGTACTGTCGACAACCTGTCTAAGATTTCTTTTCTACCTCGAAGTGGTAGCTAAAGTACGGAGCCTCAATTTAACCACGTTTCGTCTTGAGACCCGGGGTAACGACGACGATGACGACGATTCGGCGAAGTCAGTACAGGTTGAGACACGCTGGGGTGTCTACCGTCGGGTGGTCCGAGGTGGTAGGACCCTAAGAGGTCCGTTCTTGTGACCTCACCCAACGGTAAAGGAAGAGGTTGCGTACTTTCACTTTTCACTTTCACTTCAGTGAGTCATTCCCAGGTTGAGAACCACTGGGGTACCTGATGTCGGATGGTCCGAGGAGGCAGGTACCCTAAAAGGTCCGTTCTCATGACCTCACCCCACGGTAACGGAAGAGGCCCGGGGTAATCCAAGTGTAATGACGATGTGATCCAAAGAGAGGATGGGTCTCATTTCCTCTCACTCCTCTTTGTATCGGGCGTTAGTGGTTCAATGGGAGTGCCCGGTGTAGACAGGCTTTTGCTCATTCGTCTGGTCAGGGTCCCTGTCGTTCACCTGACAGGGTGGATCCCTCGGTCCAGGGGGAAGTCCGTCTCGGACGGTCGTACCTAGTCTCACTGTACAGGGTCCGACAAGGAGAGGTGACAGGTTCCGTGACAGAATCCTTTATGTGGAGAAGACCAGTTAGTCTTGTACGAAATGTGTCGTAAGGACCATCCTTTTGAGAAGAGGTTCTTTTTTTGTAAGTATAAGACGTCTCTTTTTTCAAAAAGAGAGTACAATCGTGTAGAAGATACACGATTACCAAAGAAGGTTGGTGCATAATAAAACAAAGGACTTTATTTACACCAAAAAAAGGGGGGTACTTTCCACCACCGGAGACAGACACGGGACGACTCCCTATCACTCCCCTAGTCCCCGGTAAGAAGGGTCCACGGACGACACTGAAGGTTTACACGGGGATCACACCCTCCATCTCCTTCCTCCGTCCACCGTCTCCACGGGTTATCTACAATGTCACTGATTCCTCGGGGACCGCGGGGTGGTGGTAGATGTCGGGTCTCCTTTCTTCAATCCCCGGGTGCCGAGTGCCACCGGGGTGGGGTCTCAGAGGGGAATGAGGTCAAGGGTCTCGGGTCCGTCTCCCTCTTACGGATCTCGAGGAGGTGCCTCCCGGTCCGAGGGTCTCTGACGTCTCGCCTCGGAGACTCGTCCCTTCGAAGTAAAGAGGTGTCACATTAATTAGTCGAAAGTGTCCTGACCCTCGAACCCTGTCTGAATACTAGACTGAGGACCAGTACTAGGTTCCTCCGAGGATCCCTTGTACACCTGAGTTGTCCGGGTCCCTGATACAACGACAGTGTCGTTCACAGTTGATGATAGTCGCACAGTCTTGGGGTTGTGGATCCTGGTCCTAGACCCTGTCCTCCCGTCGCCGTGCCCGGACGAACACGACACCAAGGAGGGACCTCGGTGTAGGACGGAGACCCGGGGTAGGAGGTCCCACCCGGGTCGTAATCCCCCGAGTCGGTCCCAGACTCCCCTCCTAGACCTCGGATCCAATGTCTCACTGGAGGTCTCGAGACCGCTCCGACCGTGTCTCGTCCCTGGAACTCGGACCAGTAAGACAAGGACACACCCCAATCACCCTAGGGATACCCTCTAGTTACACCTAGACAGTCTCCAGACAAATGTCACCTATTTACCTATTTCTTTCCACTATGTGTGTGCACGTGTATGTATCGTATATACTACTCTATAATAAGTCGGAATTAGTTCATTTGGGACTGTAAAAGTTCTTGTAACTTACTTGGACCTCTTGTGATACGATTTATTTTATTCGGACTGTCATAGTCAATACACATCTTAGATTTTCTTTTTTTTTTTTTCGTTAGTGTCTTGTCTCTCAGCTTTAACAACAGACGTCGATCAACACTCCTTTACTCTTGCCCAACCGTTTACCTATGTTAAAAGGTAATATTTTACTCTTGGTTTTACTTCCTTATTCCAGACTCCTCGATTACCTGTCGTACTACAGAGGACGTAACCGTCCGTCCAAGAAATGGCGATCATGGTGGACTCTTCAGGAACTTACACGTTCGACTCAACGATAGTGTCTCGACTTTAAGGTAGTGGACGTGATCGAAACAAGTATCACTACGAAGAAAACGAAGTGAAACATAAGGTTCTACAGACCGAGATCCACTCACTGACGTGGTAGCTCCAATAGATCCAGTACTTCTAGAAAAAACATGTCAAGAAAACACACAAGAACGGTGGAGAAGAATTATAGAAGACGAAGACAATCCAGGTATGGTAAAGATAAGAAATAACGCGGGTAGAAACGTACTTTATAAGGGAACCATAGAGATTAAAAGAACTTCTCTATCGATCAGAAAGGGTATGATACCAAAAGGAGATAAAGAAACGTAACAAGAATAGAGAGGAGCGATAAGAAACCTTGATACGTAAGTCTACCCACATAGAAAGGAAAAGAGGAAACGGAAAACCAAGAGAAGAAAAGAGTCGATATACATTCCGGAGGAGTCTGTCGGTACAACGGTAAAACGGAAAAGAACCCTACCAAAACTTGTGGTGGTGTCGAGACGATAGACCCCGGTTCGGACAAAGGAACGAGTGGAACGAAGAACGTAAGGGGGTCGAGGAGTCGTTAGTGGTACCCCACCCCCCACCTCCACCGTCGTAGTGACCTGGGGTCAAAACCCTCGAGAGTAAGTGTAAACCTCCGATCTTTACCGATACTACCGGTAATGACTACCGATACTGTTAAGAACAACTAATTATACCGTCCTCTATAAAAGTAAAGTGTCACCAAAAGAGACAGGGGAAATCGAGTTTCACTGTCCTTTCAGAGACGACCAAATAGGGAGAGATAAGAACCGGAGTCTCCTCCGTTACCGTGAGGTGAGGTCATGAGAACGGACCTTTTGGGGCACCTACCTCCTCGGACCACCCGACGTCAGGTACCCCAGTGATGCTCAGTCTGTGCTGACTCGCTGAAGTGAAAGTGAAAAGTGAAAGTACGTGACTTCTTCCTTTACCGTTGGGTGAGGTCACAAGAACGGACCTCTTAGGGTCCCTGCCCCCTCGGACCGCCCGACGGCAGATACCCCAACGTGTCTCAGTCTGTGCTGACTTCGTTGAATCGTCGTCGTCAGAACCGGAGACAACTCTTCTGACTAATTTAATTACTCGGTGTAGGTACTGGAGAAGAAGTCTACTGTCGAGTCGATATGGGAATCTCAAAAGAAGTATTGTTCGAATGAGTGAAACTTTATGCCTATTCGACTATTAAAAGGTTTAGAGATTTAAGACTAAAAAAAAGGATATATGTAAATAAATACATAAAGATCTACTTTGTTTCTACTTATAAAAATTACTAATTTCCATGTTGAGTGTTTCTTCTATCTGTAGTATTTGGTAAGTCGTGGATCGTTATTTCTGTGTTTCTATGTATTCCGTTTTTAATCTTCTTTATATACCCTTTTTTTTTATATTAGTATCATTCTACATGAGTGTAAAGAGACTCTTATAAAATAGTTCACGTATTTTTATTCTTATCTTCATAGAACTTACTACAGTAAATATTAAATTTATATTATCTAAAGATAAATATAATTAAATATAATGAGAATATAGGATATAATATAATTAAATATAATGAGAATATAGGATATATTTGTATGAATTTTAAAACATAAAGTGTGTAACAATAATCTACAAGTATTCTACCAATCTTTTTGACCTATTTTCTATTTGTAATGATCTAAAGTTTTTCATCTTAAGAAAACAACACACACTAAGTCAATATGTATATGTATATATAATAAAAAATTTAATAGAAGGTAATATCCAACAATATTCTATAACTGATATTAAGGGACACGATATATCATTTGGAAACGATGAACAATATATAGATAAAAAAAATTAACCTTTTGACCGTAAGATAAATATGATTCAGTTTGTTCATCTTAGTTTTACAACATTTAAAAAATCAATCCGTTTTTAATTTTTCAAAAGATTTTATGTGTATAATATGTATAATAAATACATAGACATGTGTTCTCGAAAAGATGATGTGAACTATGTCCGAACTCCTTCTTGTGGTTCTTTTTTCTTCTCTACCTTTTTAATCTTTTGCATCTGATTTACTTTACCCTCGGGACTTATACTTTACCTTTTTCAATTTGTTTGATCTATTTTCTCGGAATATATCAGGTCTATACAAGGTTGTGGACAACCTAGTAGTTTTTTCGTTCTCTCAAGGTCTTTTTGTAGATGAAGACGAAATAACTGATACGGTTTCGGAAACTGACACACCTAGTGTTGTTTGACACCTTTTAAGAAGTTCTCTCCCCTTATGGTCTAGAGGGTTTGACGGAGAACTTTTTAGACATACGTCCAGTTCTTCGTTTTCAATTTTGACCTGTACCTTGTTATCTAACCAAGGTTTATCTCTTTCCTCATGCAGTTCCGACATATAACAGTGGGACAAATAAATTGAAGATACGTCTCATATAGTACTCTTTACGACCCGACCTTCTTCGTGTTCGACCTTAGTTCTAACGACCCTCTTTATAGTTATTGGAGTCTGTACGTCTACTGTGGTGGGAATACCGTCTTTCATTTCTTCATGATTTCTTGGAGAACTACTTTCACTTTCTCCTCTCACTTTTTCAACCGGATTTCGAGTTGTAAGTCTTTTGATTCTAGTACCGTAGACCAGGGTAGTGAAGTGCCGTTTATCTACCCCTTTGTCACCGTCTGAAATAAAACCCCCCGAGGTTTTAGTGACGTCTACCACTGACGTTGGAACTTTAATTTTCTGTGAACGAGGAACTTTCTTTTTAATACTGGTTGGATCTGTCGTATAATTTTTTGTCTCTGTAATGAAACGGTTGTTTCAGGTAGGTCAGTTTCCATATCAAAAAGGTCGTCAGTACATACTTACACTCTCAACCTGATATTTTTTTCGACTGGTGACTTTTTAACTACGAAAACTAGACAGCACAATCTCTTCTGAGAACTCTCAGGGAACCTGATGTTCCTCTAGGTTGATCAGGTAGGATTTCCTTTAGTCAGGACTTATAAGTAACCTTCCTACCTATGCCTTCGACTTTGAGGTTATGAGACCGGTGGACTGAGTTTCTTGTCTTAGTAAACTTTTGTGGGACTACGATCCTTTCTAACTTCCACCCTCTTCTTCCCCTGTTGTCTCCTACTCTACCAACCTACCGTAGTGACTGAGCTACCTGTACTCAAACTCATTCGAGGCCCTCAATCACTACCTGTCCCTCCGGACCGCACGACGTCAGGTACTTCAGAGTTTCTCAGCCTGTGCTGACTTACTGACTTGACTTGACTTGACTTACAAGTAATCTTCGTATAGACTTCGAGACCGTTTTGTAAATTCTTTCACTACGAACTCATAAACATATAAAGTTTTTAAAGGTTCTATTAAGACTATACGTAGACCTAATATTTTTCAGTAATGTCCAAAAAGATAATTTACCACCAATACTACTATATCTTAAGGTAATAAAAAGAAAACTGGTTACTACTATGTTACCACCTCGCGGATGGTGGGTACAGAGGCGTCCTCTGGGAGGTTGTTATCGTCCATCAAAACGAAGTCAGAGGACACCTCAGTAACAAGGAAAGGAGACCCAGAACAAATACAGAAGGTTCTGACCTCACAGACAACGGGGTCCGGACACTTTCAGGATATTAGTTTAAGGCGACCGGAAGTTCCGGTCTAAAGGACCCGATATACAACAGTCCTCCTTGACAGAGCACACACTTATGTCTAGTCACAGCTGGGGTTATGTGTGTGTACAGGTCGGTACCCACCCTTCCCTTCCCTGTCATCAACACCCTACAGAAACGTCTTGGGACCTGGGATTCCAGTCAGGGGTATCGGTGTCGTTCTACCCAGGGGAGGGAGGGAACTTGTTCTGTGAGGACGTGTTTTAAGGGTATTTAAGGTCTTTCCCCGGGTTGACAGTAAAAGGAATATGTGTGGAAATTACCCGTGAGGTACTAAGGGACCCATAAGGGTCAGGGAAACAATCTAAGGGTTCGACCCTTCGGACTGTACCCCAAGTCTTGGAAGTGTCGTAACCCTCTTGAAGAAACCACAAGAACAAGAGGGTAAACATCCAGTGGATGGGTTGTCCCATACCCTAAACTAAAATAAAACTACGTGGGGAGAATGGTAGAGTGACTCCGAAGAAGCAGAACAGTACCCCATAGAAAAAAACCATCCAAGGTCGTAGGACGACAGTTACTAACAAGTTGTCGATCAACGTTAAAACCACTAGAGAGTACTCTACTTACGGGTAGGAAGACGAGGCGGTAGAACTTGGTCTTGAGAGTACACACCTACGAATACCATCCGCAAGAACACCTAAAGAGGATCATCCCATTTAATACCAAGGGGTTTCTACATGTACAGATTAGGGAGTATACTGTTATATATTTACAATGGAACATACCGATTTCCGTGATACGTCCACACTGATTAAATTTTTACAACTCTACTTCTCCAATAGTATTTAAAAGACTCACCTGATCTATATTTGTGTCTTCGGGATAACCTCCCTACGTCTCAGTCTCTACCTCTCTGGTACACTACTCCCTTCGTCTCATTTCACTACATGAAACTTCTACCTTTTTCCTTGATTAAAGTTCCTTACGTCCATCGGAGGTCTTCGGTCTTTCCCTTTCCTTTGTCTAAGAAGACATCCTAGAGTTTTCCTGCTTCGGAACGTCTGGGGAGAATGTCCAGTTGACGTGGGAGGTTTGAGATCCTTTGAGGTGGGTCTGAGGACATGAGGTCTGAGAGGACGATAAAAAGGATAAAAAGGACACCGGGGTCTATGAGGACTTTACAAAAGAATCTGAACATGTAGGGGTCTGTAAGGACACTGATATCGGTTCAGAGAATTTAGAGGTCTGTGCGAAATTCGGAAGGTGTGAAATGAGGAAGAATCCTCAGAGTTCTCAGGAAGGTTTTCAAGACACCAGGTCTGTGAAGTCACTGATATGGGTTCGAGTCCCTCAGAGACGGTAGTGGTGGACCAGTTCCCTTCCTTGGGGTCTTGAGTCTTGGACCTCTTCTCCGTAACCGGTCCTGTCTTCATCCCCACTCCGGGTGTCACCTCTCGACCCGGTCGTGTTGGATACTGTCCCTGATTCGTTCAACCTTCCCCCTACTTCGTCAAGACCCCATGTCGTCCCCAGACGAGGGACGAGTCGCGGACGGGAAGTAACAGACGAGTAGAGTGGGAATCTCTCCCTGTCAAGGAGACCGGACTGGTCACTCCAGAGACGGTCGTGGGTGTCTCCCATTACCTTCGGAGGTGTGAGGAGTCGTACCTAGGGTCGAGGATGGGTCCAACTCTTGTGTCTGTGTAGAGAGAGACGACAGGGACGATCCACTCGACGAGAACACTTTGAACGAGTAAATAACAATCCTCCTTGACATAATACACACTTATGTCTAGTCGCAGCTGGGGTCATGTGTGTGTACAGGTCGGTACCCACCCTTCCCTTCCCTGTCATCAACACCCTACAGAAACGTCTTGGGACCTGGGATTCCAGTCAGGGGTATCGGTGTCGTTCTACCCAGGGGAGGGAGGGAACTTGTTCTGTGAGGACGTGTTTTAAGGGTATTTAAGGTCTTTCCCCGGGTTGACAGTAAAAGGAATATGTGTGGAAATTACCCGTGGGGTACTTAAAGGAGAGTGGGTAAAGGGGACAAAGTAGGAGTGACCCTGATTCTCCATCGACGGAGGTGGTGAGAGGTGTGACGTCATTAGGGAGACTCTGATCTCCCACGAGTGGGAGGTCGGTCCGTCTGTCCGTCTGTTAGGTCTGGGATACCGGCTCTAAGAAGGAGAGACCAGTCCGGTGGTGTGTCCTTTGGGACCTACTCGTCTCCTAGTCGGGTTGGGGAAGTAGACCGACGAAGTCCTTCGTCTCTCTTCGAGGGATTTCTATTTTCGACAGAGGTCCGAGGTAGGATCTCTGACGAATTACAGGTCTCCCGACTCCCGTCCTGTCGTCGAGAGATAGGGATCTACTAGGTCCCTACGTCTACTGTCATGTCTACAGGGGTTCCAGAGCTCGGTTCGACCGAAATGTCTTCCCCTACTGCTCCCCCAGGGACACCTCCTACTCTCGACTCTCGAGGGTCCTCCGTGGACTCCTCACGAACAGACACACCTCCGGTCAGAACAGGTGGACCTCCGGGTGTCGTGGACACTGGGGGGAACAGGAAGGAAGGACAGTCCTGGGGAGAGACATCTCGTCTCGTCTGTGCTTATTCCACTGTCACTGGGTTCTCGTAAAGGGTTGTTTTGATGTAAATAAGTGTAAAATGTATGTAGAGAGGTTTCTAGGACGACGGTGGGTGCGGGTGGGTCTAGGTGGAGGGGGTGGAGAGCTTGGAGGGTGTTCGGGTTAGGGGAGGGACGGGACCTTAGGGAAGGAGGTTGTCGTCGGTCCTAGTGGGTACTCGACTCCTCGGGATCCGAGGGGAACCCCGACCGGGCGACAGGGGATGACCGACGTCTCGGCGAAGGAGAAGGAGGGACACTGTTTACCCAGTGTGAAAGAGAAAGAGTCGACACTCCCCGTTTGGTCAGGGTCTCGGTTCCGACCGGAGAGTCTCTGGGGCTCTGGTCGGGGGCCCGGCCCGTCGTAGAGTTGTCGTCGACCCGGAGGCGTGTCTCGGGCGAAGGATCTGAACCGTCGTCGGTCTCCTCGACCCGACTCCGGATAAGAGACTCTCCTCCCCCGGACCGGACTCCGTCCCTGTCCTGAGACCCTGTCGGAGGTCCCGTCGTCCGACACGACGCTCCGGTTCTCCTTCCGGTCCGACCCCTCGAGGAGGAGCAGGAGCGACCTGGGCAGGGACCCGGGAACCCGGGGGTCTTAACCTCTCCGGTAAGACTCTTGGCTCCATAGGGACCCAGGACCGACTCCCGGTCACGTGGAGACTGGGACACCTCCCCTCCCAACAGGACCGACCTTACCTCCGTTGAGGACGGCAGGACCTCTCCTTTGTTCCAGAAACCGGGACCTGTCCGGTCACAAACGAACCGACTTGGACACTTGTCGGAGCTTTAGTTGGAGACCACCCGTCCGAAGTACTGACTGGGGATCGACCCCCGGAGCTAGTACAGAGACCCGTAGAAACGACCGCAGTCTGAGTCTTCCTGAACTCGGGTGAGCCCCATGTGAAACTGACGACCCACAGGCGTGAGGGACCAGAAGGAAGTTCCGGTCCTCAGCAAAGACGTGGTCGACCATCCTCTCTCCTCCCGTCACTGACGAGACGTGTGGGTGTACACTCTCCTCCTTGGGACCAGTCACCCTGTGCCGAGACCCACCCCACCTTTCCTCCCCGCTGGGACTCTGAGTTTAGGTTTATATCTGTGACACCACAAGGACGGCCGGAGGACGTGGAACAAGGGTCGAAGCACAGGAAAGGAGAGGGTAGTGGACGGGGTCGAGGGATAGGAGAGGGAGGATGGTGGGTCGTGACGTGGATGGGGTCTCGCCCGAGAGGAGGTCCGGTCTACAGGGTCCGTCCCCTCCCTACCTGTCTCGGTACCTTTGGAGGACGAGACCCCGAGATACAGAGGCAACGAGTGGTCCCAGGGGGTACGGGACCAAATGGACCCTCTGGGAACAGAGGGGACAAGATGGACCCCAGGGAGGGAGGGGACCGAGGGGACCCAGTGTACCCCAGGGGTGGGTGTCCGAGGTATTCATAGGGAGGGAGAGGACGAGTGGAGGAGTCCCCACTCCGGAAGGAGGACAAGGTCGAGGAGTCGATCACGGTTCCCTAGGTCGACACCAAGACCCCTTTCGTTCAGACGGTCCTTAGCTCCCACTTACTGACGGAGATGGACCTTGTCTTCCTTTTCCGACACTCGTAGGGACCGGTCCTTACCGGACCCTCGGTTCTTCTGGATCTCCTTTCACTTTTCATCTCTGGGTGAGGACAAGAACGGTACCAGGAGTGTGTGTGTATGTGTGTGTGTGTGTGTGTGTGTGTGTGTGTGTGTGTGTGTGTGTACAAGTATGTGTATGTCCGTGTTTTTTCATGTATATGTCTCATATACGGGTCATCACCCAAAGACCCAGTATATCATCAAGATATAAATCAAAAATTCCCTTGACGGTATGACAAGAGGTGTTCTGTGTCTACGGGGTTACAAGTAATGTCGTGATAAATGTTATCGGTCCTTTCGTTCGTTGGATCTGCAAGTAGTTGTCTATTTACCTACTTCTTTTACGCCATGTATAAATGTCACTTTATAAAGAATCGGTATTTTTCCTTACTTACACTCAGTCAACATCTTCACGTCTACTTTGATATCGGAGAATATGTCACACTTCAATCGTCTTTCTCTTTTTTTACAGTATATATAAACACCTTAGATCCTTTTACCAGGACTACTTGGATAATCGTCCCGTCCTTGTCTCCACGTCTACATCTCTTACCTGAACACCTGTATGTTCACCCTTCCCCTTCCCCCTTTTCCCTTTTCCTTTTTCCTTTCCCTTCCCTCACCCTACTTGACTCTTTCCTCGGAACTGTGTATGCGTGTAAAACACATTTTATCCATGGATTACCCTTCGACCACACATCGCGTCCTTCGAGAGTCGAACCACGAGACACTACTGGGTCTTCCCACCTTTCACCCCCATCCCACTTACGAGTTCTCACCCCCGACCCCCTATATACATATATATACCTACTAAGTACACAACATGTCGTCTTCGACTGTCTTGTAACACTTCGTTAATATGAGGTTACTTTTTCGTGTATATGTGTATGAATGTGTCTGTATACTCCCGTATGTGTGTCTGTCTGTGTCTATACTTGTGAAAATGTACACGGATGTGTGTGAGGTGTGTGTATACCTGTGTGTGTGTTTCGTGTACTTGTCTCGAAGTCAGGGTAACCGGACCCGTCTTGGGTCTAGAACCCACGACTCTCAAGGTACGGAACCTTAGAACATCTGGGGTCCGAGGTACGGGTCGGGTGGAACCACTGCTTCAGAAGGACCCTTGTGTCGAACAGTTACATCGAGTCCTCTAGGCCCAGAAGTATCCAGGGCAGGAGAAGGACGAAGTCGAGTAAAGGTAGGAAAGGTGTAAGACGTAGACTGAACGGGTACCGGTTCACCCGCCCAGGGTGGTCGTGGAGGTACTACAGGTGTATAAGAGAGTGTCGGAGTCCCCCTTAGAGGAACCCACGGAACCAAGGACCCACGGCGACCCGAGATACACCGACGCTCGCCCACCCTACCCGGGCCCCGGGCCGGAAGGCCCTTCGTAACCGACTCCGTCTCGTCCTTTCTCCCTTCCTTCCACTCCCCGAAGACGTAGGTGGAGGACTCGTGCACGACCACTCCCGTCACAAACCCCCAGTCACTGAATCCACACCCGTCCCAATCGTGGTGGACTTCGGAGTACGTGTCACCCTCCCCCTCTCCCGGTAGATTCTCTCAGGTCACCCCTTACACCTTGGAACTAAGAAGTCCCATAGGGGTTGTTCGGGTGAAGAAGCCGTCTGAACCACACCCCAGAAAACTGTCCCTCCATCTTCTCCTCAATAATTTGACTACCTCTATTATGGGACATCACTGTTTCTTGTTGACTCTGGGACAGAGTGACCGACAAGACCAACTTTCTGGTTACTGGGACAATTTCCATTTCCTAGGTATACCCCGGTCATCAGTAGGGAACCGGGTACAATGGAAACGAAACTTGAGGCCACCCTTGTACCCACGGACCGACTCCCGTGTGAAAGCCCCGACTCCTGGGGACTCCTAGGTCGAAGCCACCCTGACCTCCTCCATCCGGAACGTGGGGGACCTAGGTGACATTGAAGACTTAGACGTAGTGGAGAAGACGGAGTTTAAGGTACTTGGACCCTCACTACCTCCGTGTGCCGTGTGACTCTTTTTCCGGACCCGAAACCTCGGTCCTTGTTTCCGTTGTCTCTTACTCCCCGACCCTCTCCCACACAGAAACCCACCTGTTCTTCCGGGACCCTCCACGATAAGGGTCGTCTCCCGAGAGGACCTTGACTGAGCTGTAGCCTGAGAAGGACGGGGTGGTCGTGAACCTCCTGTGAGTTCTCGTATCTGGTTCCGACGACTTAACTTGGTCCGGGAGTCCTGTGTCCGTCTGGGGGTCCCCTGGGAGAAGTACGGGAGCAAGGGTAGGTCTTGATATACTTCCCGACTACCGGTCTCCGACTTGGTCCGTGTACAGGAGTTTCGTCAGGAACGACTTAGGTCCTGGGACCTGTCCCCGACTCTCAGGACCTTGTATTCGGACCTCTGTCCCGGGTCCTTTCCAACGTCCTAAACTGGCAATTCGAATCTCCTCTCCGAAAGGAAAGGAGACTCTCTACAAACAAACCAACCAAGATAAAAAATTTGATTTTCCTAACGATACCTCTTTTATGACCTTGTCGGTCTCTACGGACCCGACTACTGTACGACCGAAAGGGTCGAAGAAGTCCCTCCAGTTCCATGGGTGAGGTCGGTGAAAAGTACTCTTCTCCCCCAGGGTTTAAGATACAGTCACCGACGGTCGGTGGATGATGATTCCTTCGTCGTCCGACCGCCCACCTCTCGTACGGGGACGTGTCGGGGATACCGACCCCAATCTGGGAGAGGACCCGAGTTTCGGGGTGGGTAGGACTCTGGAAGTACAGTTCGGTTTCCATCCAGTGGTAGTCCCCTCTAGTCTCCAGGACCACCTCCTTCATGATTTCCGGGCACGAGAGTTCCACTCCCTCCCCTCCTCCCGTAGACCCGATACCCCCGGGACACGACTCACTGTCGGGAGGAGGAAATAGGACGAACTACTCATGCGGGCGTCGGTCTGGGACTGGACCCCAGATTGGGAGTGGGTGGGGAGAATGGGTGGTGTGTCGAGATCCCGGGTCCTGCGACTGAGTGAAAGACCGGTAGAGTATCATCTAGTAGGCCAGTTTCAACGAAGACACGACGGTAAGGACGTGTCGGGCGGTGTCAGGGAGGAGGTCGCAGTACCACCCGAAGTCCGCTCGGTCCCTGGCTTCGTGACCCGACATTCGGTAGTCCTAGACAAAGTCTCAGGTCGGGTCAGAGGTGGGTAGACTAAGGTGGGTCGTTGAACCTGGTGTATTGGGTTCTATCGTACTGACTCGTAGTCCTCCCACTCTCCGTAGGACCCTCTCGTTCCTGTTCGGAAGGACGATGACGGTAGTGGTGGAGTGAGAGTGACCTCCTACTGGTAGGTAAGGGTCCGATTCCGACCCTGTCCCTCGGAACACTCCCGAGGAAGGAAACGTTCTAACGGAAAAGTGATATTTTTAGGGATAGTAGTCACTCCGTATCGTGCACGGTCGTGAAGTATCTAATCGGATTTCTCAGAAGACGTGTCAAGAGACCCAATTCACGTTAACATGGGGACGGGAGGGAAAAAAAAAAAAAATGTTCCCTTGACTCCAAATCCTCCCTTTACGGACGGTCCGAGGGTCGAGATCCTTCTCTCGAGCTGGTGGTGGGTCAAGATTCTTAAGAGGTCTTGTTCCTCCAAGAATAAGAACTCCGTACGTGTCTCGAGATAGGACCTGGAACGTGAGGGAGAGGAAAGACTTCCCTGTAGGGGACTGGTACCTGTGAGTTCAGGACACACTTTCCTCTACGGCGGTGTTTCCTCACGTCGTAGGGTAGACACCGAGGGGTGGAGTGTGGTGTTGGGAGAGACCGATGTTCAAAGTAGTTATAGTGGTATTCGTAGTACCTTCCAGTTCAACCGACATGAGTGTTCCGCCACTCCATTGACTCTATTCCATGACTTTCCTACAGTCCTTGAACATACCACTACACACCCTGGTTTTACACGGAAGAGTGTCGTCCCTGTAGTGGGAGTGAAAGAAGGGTCATAGGGATCTTTGGATTAGACTCGTAGGTGGGGGTCAAGGAAACCTAGATTTTCGAGATTATTGGAGTACTGGGGGACCGACAAGTGAGTGTACTCTTTCGTCCTTTCTCGAAGTCGTAGTCCTGAGACCCCTTCCACAGAGGCCCGGTCTCTGAACTTCGCGACGGTTGCAGCCTTCAAGAGTATGTGCGAGAACCCCAATGTCCTCAGTAGGACGCTTCGGAACCTGACCAACCACCGGTCCGACGGGAGGGACCTTCACGGTACACTGACACCGGGGTTCAAGTGAACCCCTTACTACCCCCGGTCGACTCGCCGACCATCACCTCGAACTCCACCTTTCGGACCCCAGGTCGAAGGGAACGGTCTGACTCGATGAGGTTGTCGACCCCGTCAGTGTTACCAGAGGTAACGTCCCCAACAATTCTTATCCCCTTGTCCTACACGTCATGAGGACGACTCCCCGGGACCTCACGAGGTCAACTCCCCTCGGACTCATTCCTGTTTCCAGACTCGGACACCCACGAGGTGACCGGAAGGAAGACTGGACTGAACCTGTTACTACAACGTTCGGGGTCCCCGTGACCCCGGTACCGGTCGTAACCCGTGGTTTCCCCAGGACCCCTTTCGACCGTCGTCGACCCACGGTGGTCCTCCCTTACTGCCCCAGTACCTTCCACCGTCCCCAACGAGGGTCCCACCGGCCACACCCCCCGGTCCTTACCCACCTCCTTTCCCGTAACAGTACTTTCCTCCGTTCCTCCGTGGTCCCCAGTTCCAGTGTAGGCAAGGGTCGAGACCTCTACGACAACTCTGTTTCCTCTCTAAACTTACCTCCTCCTCTTACCCTTTGTCTACTTTCCAACGACGACTTGGTACTTTTCTGTGATCCTAAGAACCGGAGGTCTCTCTTCTTAAGTTAGGCCCCGGTCTCTACTCCGAACTAGCGAGTCTCGAAAACACATTATTTCAAAATAATTTCATATTTCCTCTATCTCTTTCGAAGACTGTATCCGTAGTCTTCCCCCGTCTTTCTCATGATCGATCACGACCGTCACCTCAATATATGAGAGGTTACTTAGTTGTCTTACAGTCCTCCAACATTTCTGGATGAGGATATTAAATGTGAAATTTATTGTCCTAATCGGTCTTCCAAATTAGGTCTACGACAGGAGTCCGTCCTATGTAAGTCAACTCAAGTCAAGTCAAGTCAAGTCAAGTCAGTGAGTCAGTACAGACTGAGAAACTCTGAGGTACTTAACGTCGTGCGGTCCGGAGGGACAGGTAGTAGTTGAGGACTTCAAGTAGGTTTGAGTACAGGTAGCTCAACCACTACGGTAGGTCGGTAGAGTAGGAGACAGCAAGGGAAAAGGAGGACAGGGGTCAGGGAGGGTCGTAGTCTCAGAAAAGGTTACTCAGTCGAGAAGCATAGTCCACCGGTTTCATGACCTCAAAGTCGAAATCGTAGTAAGGAAGGTTCTTGTGGGTCCCGACTAGAGGAAGTCTTACCTGACCAACCTAGAGGAACGTCAGGTTCCCTGAGAGTTCTCAGAAGAGGTTGTGTTTGTGTCAAGTTTTCGTAGTTGAGAAGTCGTGAGTCGGAAGAAGTGTCAGGTTGAGAGTGTAGGTATGTACTGGTGACCTTTTTGGTATCGAAACTGATCTACCTGGAAACAACCGTTTCATTACAGAGACGAAAACTTATACGATAGATCCAACCAGTATTGAAAGGAAGGTTCCTCATTCGTAGAAATTTAAAGTACCGACGTTAGTGGTAGACGTCACTAAAACCTCGGGGGGTTTTATTTCAGACTGTGACAAAGGGGTAGATAAAGAACACTTCACTACCCTGGTCTGGGGTACCAGAATCAAAAAACTTACAACTCGAAATTCGGTTGAAAAAGTGACAGGAGAAAGAAAGTAGTTCTCCGAAAAATCAAGGAGAAGTGAAAGACGTTATTCCCACCACAGTAAACGTATAGACTCCAATAACTATAAAGAGAGTCGTTAGAACTAATGTCGAACACAAAGAAGGACGGGTCGTAAAGAGTACTACATGAGACGTATCTTCAATTTATTCGTCCCACTGTTATGTGTCGGAACTGCCTGAGGAAAAGGATAAACCTTGGTCAGACAACAAGGTACAGGTCAAGATTGACAACGAAGGACTGGACGTATGTCTAAAGAGTTCTCCGTCCAGTCCACCAGACTATAAGGGTCGAGAAAGTCTTAAAAGGTGTTAAATAACATTAAGTGTGTCAGTTTCCGAAACCGTATCAGTTATTTCGTCTTTATCTACAAAAAGACCTTAAGAGAACGAAAAAGCTACTAGGTCTCCTACAACCGTTAAACTAGAGACCAAGAAGACGGAAAAGATTTTGGTCGAACTTGTAGTCCTTCAAGTGCCAAGTGTATAACGACTTCGGACCGAACCTCTTAAAACTCGTAATGAAATGATCGCACACTCTACTCACGTTAACACACCATCAAACTCGTAAGAAGCCGTAACGAAAAGAAACCCTAACCTTACTTTTGACTGGGAAAAGTCAGGACACCGGTAACGACTCAAAAGGTTTAAACGACCGTATAACTCACGTCGTGATAGTAGAAGGTTCTAAACTTTATCGAATTGACCTTAAGGTAGTGGAGGTGATCGAAACAAGTATCACTACGAAAGATTCCGGGTGAACTGAAGTATAAGGTCCTACAGACCGAGATCCACTTACTAGTGTGGTAGCACTGATAGACCCAGTACTTCTAGAAAAAACATGTCAAGAAGACACATAAGAACGGTGGAGAAGAATTATAGAAGACGAAGACAATCCAGGTATGGTAAAGACAGGAAATAACTCGGGTAGAAGCGCACTTTACAAGGGAACCATAGAGATTAAAAGAACTTCTATAGAGAACAGAAAGGGTAAGACAAAAAAAGGAGATAAAGAAACGTAACTAGAGACTCCTTCTGAAAGAATACAGAGGAACGATAAGAAACCTTGAGACGTAAGTTTACCCACATAGAAAAGTGAAGAGAAGAAAAGTGTCGATAAACATTCCGGAGGGGTCTGTCGGTAAAACGAAAAAACGTAAAGAAAAGGTACCCCTACCAGAACTAGGGACAGAGGATATGTTACAGTACTTGGAGGTAGGTATCAAGTAGTCCGTGAGATAGATAGTCTAGATCAGGGAATTTAGATAAAGAGTGAAGGTGACATATTAGTATTCCCTAAACTAAATCCAGTATGGACTTACCAGATCACAAAAAGGGATGAACGAAGTTAAACTCAGACTTAAACCGTTATTCCTCGAGTACTAGACTCGGTGTCAGTCCGGGGCTAGAACAAAAACGACTGTCATATCTCGAAGAGGTAGAAACCGACGTTTCTTATATTAGTCAGACTAAAACCACAACTGGTAGACCACTACAGGTACACATCTCAGAAGAAAACACAACAACCTTCTCGTACAAAAGATACTGGTCACGTAAGAGAACCGTTTTGAGATAATCGGAAACGGGACGAAGTAAGACATAAGGTTCCGGTTCAAACGGACAATGAGGTCCACAAAGAACTGAAGGATGAAAACGTAAAGTCAGGGGATGTTACTTTTCCTGTAGAAAAAAACCCACAATCAAGACTTTCCAGAACATCCAGAAGTATCTTGACAAGTTGAAGTCAAAGAAGTCGCAATGACCAACCCCATATCTGAACCTATTGACACTATAACTTACTAAACGGAACCTCTTCTTGTGTCTAGTAAGACAGTAAAAACTCCAACGTAGGTTCATGACGTGTAACCTGAGAAAGCAACTGGTACTACTGATGAGGTAAAGAAGATTCCCCAAGGACGGGTGTCATCATCTATATTACCAGTAGACTCAATTTAAGTGGGTAAGGTCAGGTAAAATCAAACGACTAAGGATCTTACAGCTGCAAGTGGGAACGGTAGAGGACAAACTGGTGAAGGTTAAACGGAACTAAATACCTGGACTGTAAGGTCCAAGGATACGTTATAACGAGAAGTGTCGTAGTCTGGAACGAAGATAGTGGTCAGTGTAGGTGTTGACCCATAACAAAAACGAAACCGAGTAGGGAAGTAAGAAAGACCTCAATAAAGAGGTGACTAGAGGTCATCGTATAACCCGTGGATGGTTGGACCCCTCAAGGAGAAAGTCATGAGATAGTAAAACGGAAAAGTATGACAAGTACCCCAAGAGTTCCGTTCTTTGGACTTCACCAAACGGTAAGGGAAGAGGTCACCTGGTGTAAGACAGTCCTATGTAATAACAATGCATTAGGACATTATATATAATATATAATATATATATATATATATATATATATATTAGGAACATTTCTGGAGTGGTCTAGATGAGGGTATTAAATTCTATTGTCCTAATCGGTCTTTCAAATTAGGTCTTTGACAGGAGTCCGTCCTATGTAATAACAATATATTAGGATTTCTTACATCTTCCCCTTTTATTTCAAACAAGAAAGAAGGAGGAACTCTTAAGGTCTAGGGAGAGAGGAACCCTTGGGGATCTGAAGAATAGTTGGACGGATCTTTTACTGAGAGAGTGACCCCGACTCCAAGAGACCTCTCTTAGTCTCACATTTAGAGGTGTCTACTCCTGTAGACCTGTCATACACGTCGTACCTGTACAAGATTACTAAAAGTGTTAGACTGGAGACCCACTCTTAATAAGGTGACCGCTGGAGTGAGGATCGGTGGTTCCAGGGACTCGGGACAGACGGTTCTTCTTTAGAGGAGTCGGTCACGACTGAGTCTCTCGGAGGGAGTCCGTGAGGGACCGTGGGTTTGGAGTGTCCGACAGAGGGTCTGGGTCTTGACCCACCTGAAGACGAGACACTCTTTACGGGGAGTCGTCCATGTCATTGTCCACCCCGGGAAGAGGTTCCATTCAAGATCCGTGGGTTTCTGGGAAACACCTGTCGGTAACAAATTTTATAATCCCGGGGTGGAGGTGGAGTCACAAGGAAAAGGAACACGAGTCATATTTAGGAGAGTGAGAAAAGTTCGGAGTGTTTTGTTTTTATTACCTTTTATAGTGAGCTTACCTTAAGACTATGTTTGGGTATTGTGTGACCGGGTCGTACGTGTCGTCTTAGTGGTGTCGTCTGTCAATTATACTCGGTCCAATATGGTGGGGGAAGGGTCACGGGTCTCGGTACCGTAGTGAGATCCTCAAAAGAAACATCCTTGACACCCCTTAGACTCTTCACCCGTAGACAGGGAATTTAAGACAGTAAAGTGTCGGTCACTTACCGACGTCTCCTAATCTGTTCCCGGTGCCTTACCAGTACAATGTAACCAACACCCTCATATCTGACGGACCCCAGGAAGGGGAAACTCAAGGGTTATTGACACTCACTTCTGTTTGACTCTTTGTCCGTACTAGGTCCACGGTAACACTATTTCAAAAGACCTTGTGTAGGGACAAGTCCTCTTTTTCCATGTACGGTGCACGTGGATTAATTAGTCTTGTCCACAGTATCCTGAAAATGAGTATTGTCTCTTCTAGCAGACGGACGAAGACCCGATGTGAGGAATGGGGGAAATTTCTCCTTTAGTCGAAAGTGACTGTAAGGTGGTCTTGATTGGTGGGAGGTGTAGACAAGGGACAGGTGTTTCCTCACTACACTTTTTACTTCTTTGAGAAACAGAGTTCTACACGTCCTTCAGGTGGTCCTCTATGACCTGTTCTACTTCATCCAGATTTCTTGACGAAAAGGTGTTCTCCTTCTTGTCAAATTCTGTAGAACCCTTTGACTCCGGACAGCACCAACTGCAATGTACCTAGGGGTAGTGACAGTTTCGGTTCCGTTGACAATGGACTTGACTCTGTAGTCGACACTCGACCTTCCTCACCTCTTCCAGACCTGACGTCGTCAATCTCATTGAAGGACGGATCGAGAGTCTCCTTTAAAGTGACGTCCACAGTGGTGTGTGTCAGGGTAGCTTATGAAAAGATGATTCTGATAGAGAGGGGTGCCGGGTCAATCTATGTCATACGGGGTCAGGTTTGCGGAGTCTTTCTGTACCCCACCCCCGTTCGAAGCCCATGGATTCTTTGTGTTATGCCCCGATCCAGGAGGAGTACTGGGAAGGACACAGTGGTGGTCCTCTAGTGGGTGTGAAAGATGTGTGTGCAAAGTTTCACCGAATAGAAGGAAGATCTTTATTAGCTCGGACGGACGACGGTAGGAAAGAGGTATGGGTCCCGTTAAAGGGAACTAGGTGAAGTCACTTGGGAGAAGGGGTCACGTCAGAGTAAAGAAGTCCGGGAAGTCAGAGGGGTCTACAGGAATCCCCAGGTTCCGAGAGAGGAAGGAGTTGAAGTCAAGTTGGTACACGGGTGTCACTTTACAGTGTACCCCTGAGTTTCCAGACTCTTTACCGTCCCTTGTGTTGGGGTCGGATGTCCGAATGGAGGAAGACTTCGGTAAGGGTGTCCGAACCTGTGCCTGGTGACGACGGGCCATCGGAGTTTCTCTTTTCAGTTCTGGTTCTGGGTCTCTCCCCGGACGAGGTCGTCTACGAGTCGTAGGTTCATTTCCTCCCTTTACAAACTTAAGTTTGTCATCTTACACCTTGACTTTGTAAGACGTCGCCCCCTCCCCGTCTTCCGTCCCCCTGGACCCACCCCACTCGTCTGTAAGGTACTTGCCGAGACCGTCCTTCCGCTCTTGGTCTTCAAGGAAGGTGTAATGTAGCACCACTGTGTTAACCGCAGACGGAGAAACAGTTAAATAGTTAACAAAGAGTCAAAGTGTCGTTGTCGTAACCTGAACTAGAAGGTGGATAAAGTGAAGAAAAAGTAGTTGGATCAAAACACAGGGAGTTGAGTGAGACGAAGGATTGACCTAGAACTGAACGAAGTTGTCTCTGATCTGAAAGTCTTGTTCAAGCCTTCTTGAAAATCAGAATATTTGGGAATCCATAATTACCGATGTACCTTGCCTCTCAAACTTTAATCCTACCAGAGTCGTCTACGTCCCACAAACCAACGACAAACAGGTAGTAAGGATTCCTTCGTCAGGAACACGGGGTTGGTTGTAAGTCGTCCTGAAAGGAATGATTGCTAGGAAAAACGACCTTTTTCGGGTAGATAGTTTTTTGGTAGTACCTCGGGTGTACAGATTCTGGTCTTAAGTGACACAAAGAGTATCGTAATGTAACAACAATTTATAAATCAAAAAATAGAAAATTTACTAAAATCACATTATGAATTTTGTTCATTGTGGAAGAGTACCAAGTTTTAGTTTAACACTCTTTACCTTATACGTCACTGTATCAAGGTGGAGAAAGGGGTGAAGTTGAGTTAGAAAGAAAGGGTCTCTTTTGGTCTCAATAGACAAAGTAATTTTAGAAAGGTCTCTACACAAAACGTTGATTTATGCTTACATTAACTATATGTAAAATTTTTTTACAGAGGTCAAAAAAAAAAAGACCAACTTTTAAGTACATTCAAGGTTATATAGGTTCATTTGAAAGTCACTAACAAAAACATAAAACATAATTCGGGGAGACAAAGACCTGAATTAAGTATCTCGTTCTTAAAGATGTCAGAAAATTTAAAGTTTAATGGACCTTTCCATCCTACCGGTCTAGTTCGTTTATTTTTATTATTCACGGATTTACTTAAACTAAAAACTTAAAGTGTATTTGTTGTCTTATCAAAAATCAGATCAACACAGGATACGTTATAAAAACTGTATCAAAATACGTTTAATAAAAGGAGTAATAGACTATAGACGTAAATTGTTTTAGACATAAAATAGACCGTCATGATGGTTTTTTCACATTGTATCATTTGATAATAAGCAGTAAGAAGACTCTTTCTCTCCGAAGGGAACACTGAGTCTGTCATTTCTTAGACGGACGGTACGTCCTCTGAGTCAAAGCTAGGGGCCCAGCCCTTCTAGGGGACCCCTTCCTTTACCGTTAGGTGAGGTCATAAGAACGGATCTCTTAAGGACCTGTCTCCTCGGACCACCCGTGTCAGGTACCCCGACGTTTCTCAGCCTGTGCTGACTCGCTGGTGTCAAATGTGATACTCTTTCTCTTGACCCTCATTTCTCAGACTTCACACGTAGAACCCAGGTTGTGTTTTGTGTTGACGTTTGTGTTTTTTAGACGTCTGAGACCTACTTTACCTAAACCTTCTCGGTAGTGTACCGTAACTTTCAAATCCGAATCATCCTGATTCCTGGCTTTACTCCTTGCTCTTCCATTTTTGAGAAGAGAAACGAACACAAATTTCCTGATTTATAGGGTCTCGTGACCAAAAAGACCTACAATTTTTAGATAATGGGTACTTTACCTGCACGTGGAACTCTTTTTACGGTTTTCAAATAGATCGTTACAGGTTAGGGGTAAGTGTGCTTAGGTGAAGGTAGATTTGGGATCGGACGTTTAGGACGAATATTCGAACACTTAAAGGACAGACGTAATGTATTGGAACGAGAAATCTTGGATCCGAGTAGTAACCTATACCTGGGTGGACGGACCTTTATTACCCTCGTAGAGAAAAAATTTATTAAACGGACTAAGAATAAAAGTATAACTCTTAGTTACAGTCAAATAGTGATAGTTTTACTATACTTTCTTATAAGTGGAAAACACAACACTCTACTCTCCTAAAATCCTTAGAACAGTTCCCTATACTTCCCACTTTTGAAGTCTCCTGAAGTTGGTCTAGAGAACCCTCTGTTGTCAATGAGGGACGTTATCGTCCCTAACACCCCATAACCCCTTTCTTTCTCCAAATCTTCCTGTCAAGGTATACCACTTTTTCTGAGGACAACCACGAATACTTCAAGGAACGTGGAACGTTCCTTTTTACCTGAGTTTTCCACTTTTCTACTCCACTCTCATAAATTTCATTATAGTACCACTTGAAATATAGTTCTTTGAGGACAACCCCTGACTTTTTTATTGAACCTTTATACCGAGTCATGAACCTGAAAATAGTACTTCCTTTTGTATTTACTATAAGTTGGTTACGATCTGAACTACGATCTCCCTACCACTCCGTCTTATGTTCTTTTCTTTCGAAAGAACTACGAAAGAGGGGAACAAGTCAGGAAGTTGGTCAATGTTCTAAGAGTGAATATTGAGTCTATTTCATACACTTACTCCGGAGAGTCCCGGTGACTATGTTTTTAACGTAATACATTTTCAGTAGACTAGAGTTAAGACGTTAGTAAAAACATGATGAAGTTTTATGATGTGGGGTCTCTGTCTATATTAGTTTAGTCGGGTTTATACTAAACCCTTCTGGTCTGTTCCTTCCTTCATAGATTTTAAGGAAATTTAGTACTAGAGACTGATAAGGATGTCTCTGCGACCCCCGTCCGTAACTAGCGTTTCTTTTTCATAGAGACCTGTACCTAGTGTTCGTAGTCTTCTGTCAAGTAGAAGGTGTGGTGATATCTTGTAATTTCTGTCCTTCTCTGTGTTACAAATACAGAACACCTCAAAAGTTCAGACGTGAACCTTCGAGAACGACGACGACGACGACGATTCAACGAAGTCAGCACAGGCTGAGACGCACTGGGGTCTCTGCCGTCGGGTGTTCCGAGGGGGTGGGGACCCTAAGAGATCCGTTCTTATGACCTCATCCAACGGTAAAGGAAGAGGTTACGTACTTTCACTTTTCACTTTCACTTCAGCGAGTCAACACAGCTGAGAATCGCTGGGGTACCTGACGTCGGATGGTCCGAGGAGGCAGGTACCCTAAAAGGTCCGGTCTCATGACCTCACCCAACAGTAACGAAGAGAATCATGTCAATTTAAACTCTCTAGAAGTCTTCGAAAGACAACTCACTCGTTACGAGATTAGAACGTTAACTGGTCTTTCTCCTAAACGACCGTTCCTAATGTGTCAGTCCAGTGATTCAACTAATGATAAATAAAAAAATAACGGTTGACTTTAAAACGTTGTATAATGGTTTTTTCCCCCTCTCATTTTAACAAGGGCCTCACAATTATGGACAACACAAATTTAACTTAGTCTGACATTGGGAATGAGTCCCAATGTTGTTTTTGAAATGTTTCCTTTGTGAGTTATAAATGACTTTTTTTGAGGTACATAATTTATGTGATGTTTTTTTATAAGATCATCTCATATACGTAAACCTTCTTGAGATCCTTACCTTAGTCCTCTTTCGTAGAATTCCCACAAGGGTCCAGACTTTGAGAAACGACCTTAACAAGAAATTGTCTTTGCAGGTCGAGCGATCCTTTTTCTGGATGACTGAAAACTGTCCGTATTTGTTCTTCGTTCCTTGACGTCAGACTTCCAGTTCTTTCGTAAACGAGGTTAAACTCCTATAACACTATTCCTACCTCGAGAGGTTTTGAGAAACGTAGATTCGCGTTCCTGAAGTGCACACGTTAAATTTTTAGTGTTCACGAGTAGAGTGCTCTCGATCAAAATTCTCTCATGGTGTTTCAAAGGTCGTTCTCTGTATCGGTCGTTCCTCTGTTCGAGGAGTCCTATGGTGCTGGGAGGTAAAGAGAGGAGAGGTCGTCCTTAAATTTTCCTGTCAAAGGGTGTCCAGGACACGAACGTTCTTGTCCTGGGATCCCCGAGATCCCGTGAGCTTCACACCGACAGATTACCGAGAAGATTCACAGACGACTCCCACAGACGAGTCCTTTTGTCCTCGCGTGCGCGCTCGAACCTCCCGCCCCGGGGTTGCCGACGGAGTCGTCGCCCGGCCTGGAGACTTCCGGCGGAGGTCTCAGTTGAACCTCCATTCCCTACCTCCCTGGGAAGTTGGACGCCCACAGTGAGAGACTGACGACAAGTGGGACAGCCCATAAACACGGAAACAGACACATCCCCTCTGAGGGGTGTCCACCTAAGTACGGGGATATCTCGAGTCAAGGGACACAAATGTGATCCCAATAACCGGTACCCCCTCGTCCGACGTTCTTGCCAAGTCACTGACACCCGCATTTAACACCCTATTTATCACACACTCTCGGCAATTTGTCCACGGTAAGACAGGTGCACAAGACTTCTCATGCTTTCGATCTGCCTTCAAGAAGTCTAAACTTTCGGGAACAGTCCAAGGATTCTTGATCGTGTCCAATATCCTTTTACACCTTTCACTCACTTTAGTATCCAAGTGACTACAGAAGTAAAAATTACATTTCTGTAGTTAGCTAACAAGTTAACTAAACCTGTGTTCACAAGTTTGACGTGAGAAAACAGATACTATCTTCTTTGAAACGACTTACATCATTATTTGTAACTAAGTATCAGACTACAGTTAAGTCATAACTAAACGTTCGTATCTATCCCAAGCGCATATTAGTCAACCAACCACCCTTAGACTATACATTAGTTTACACACCCAACCAAAACAAACACTTATAAACACAAATTCCCCTTCAATACATAAACACTCTTACACATTCCATTTAGAAACTTCCCATAAACTTCCCATAACTCTAAATTGCCTCTGCATGAGTTCCTCAATCACCAACGACGACGACGACGACGATTCAGCGAAGTCAGCACAGGCTGACGAACGCTGGGGTACCTGACGTCGGACGGTCCGAGGAGACAGGTACTCTAAAAGGTCCGTTCTCATGACCTCACCCCACGGTAGCGGAAGAGACATCAATCACCAATCCACAAACATTAAACCATAAACCCGTTATAAAAATGTACACAGAAAAAGTAGGTACTTAAACCCTTAAAGACACACAGAGTACTACCTAAACGTATACGTATTCCTGTCACAATCCTTTTCCTGACCGCACATAATCAAACCCATATGATAGACAAAACGCATAAACCACTTACATGCTACTAGTAAACACATAAGTCCTATAGTAAACACGTTACACATACAACATCCCGAATACACCAAACACACAGACATAAAAGTCCTCGACACATACATAGAAAACGACACATCCCCCTTCAGACACCGATAAAATACCTTGACTATCTCAATCCACACGACACAAACATATTATGACATAATACGTCCTACCTTCTCAATTAAAACACACTCTCAAACCCTTACACCCCAATACGCATACGTCCATCACACCCTACACATAAACTTTGTCTCTCATATACATCAATATACAAACGAATAAAAATCACGTCACCCATTAACAAGATAAACCTCGAACACCTCTCAACATACATTTCATTCAAACACACACATAAGTTCCCGTACTGGTAAACCTCCTTATAGACGATCACGATACATAAACATTAAAAGTCATCCCCGGAGAATCCGAATTCATAAAACTCTTCACTCATATACACATAGACTACTCTTCCACTCCAAGGTCCAAATATGTGTCCTCAACCTCTCAACGTGAATATACATAATCCTTGTACACTGTACCAATAAACAATCATAAACGTCTACATACTCGACCGAGGATGATCGATCCCTAGTAAACCATACACCTTCAATAAAGTATTTACCAAAGGACCCCTATGAAGATACATACAATGAACACTTATCATTAAACACACATACAGTAGTTTCCCAGATACTTAATAGTTTCAAACAAGTACTCCATACCTCAAAAATTCTCATAAGATTCACGTAAAGAAACCTTTGAAGATCCCAGGGAATACTAATATGTCACCTTCACTCTTTATCTAAATTACCAGATCTAGACTATCTGTCTCACGGACTTCTTGATACCTACCTCCAAACACTGTAACATGTCCTCTGTCCCTAGTTTTGGTAGGGGTACCTTTTCTTTACGTTTTTTCGTTTTACCGATAGACCCCTCCGGAATGTTTATCGACACTTTTCTTCTCTTCGTTTTTCGTTTCCTCTTTTCCTTTCTATAAAGGTAAACTTACGTTCCAAGGTTTCTTATCGTTCCTCTCTATTCTTTTGGAAGGAGTCGCTAGTTACGTTTCTTTATCTCCTTTTGTTGTCTTACCCTTTCTGATCTCTAGAGAAATTCTTTTAATCTCTATGGTTCCCTTGTAAAGTACGTTTCTACCCGAGTTATTTCCTGTCTTTACCATACCTGGATTGTCTTCGTCTTCTATAATTCTTCTCCACCGTTCTTATGTATCTTCTTGTCATGTTTTTTCTAGAAGTGCTGGGTCTAGTAGTGCTACCACACTAGTGAGTGGATCTCGGTCTGTAGGACCTTACACTTCAGTTCACCCGGAATGTTTCGTAGTGATACTTGTTTCGATCACCTCCACTACCTTAAGGTCACCTCGACAAAGTTTAGGACTTTCTACTACGACACTTTCACGATGTGAGTTATACGGTCGTGTAAACCTTTTGAGTCGTCACCGGTGTCCTGACCTTTTCCAGTCAAAAGTAAGGTTAGGGTATGTTTCCGTTACGGTTTCTTACCAGTTTGATGGTGTGTTAACGTGAGTAGAGGGTACGCTCATTTCATTACGAGTTTTAAGAGGTTCGGTCCGAAGTCGTTATGCACTTGGCACTTGAAGGACTACAAGTTCGACCAAAATCTTTTCCGTCTCCTTGGTCTCTAGTTTAACGGTTGTAGACGACCTAGTACCTTTTCCGTTCTCTTAAGGTCTTTTTGTAGATAAAGATGAAATAACTGATACGGTTTCGGAAACTGACACACCTAGTATTATTTGACACCTTTTAAGAAGTTCTCTACCCTTATGGTCTGGTGGACTGGACGGAGAACTCTTTGGATATACGTCTAGTCCTTCGTTGTCAATCTTGACCTGTACCTTGTTGTCTGACCAAGGTTTATCCTTTTCCTCAGGTAGTTCCGATATATAACAGTGGGACGAATAAATTGAATATACGTCTTATGTAGTACTCTTTGCGACCCGACCTTCTTCGTATTCGACCTTAGTTCTAACGGCCCTCTTTGTAGTTAGTGGAGTCTATACGTCTACTGTAGTGGGAATACCTTCTTTCACTTCTCCTTGATTTTTCGGAGAACTTTCACTTTCTCCTCTCACTTTTTCAACCGAATTTCGAGTTGTCAGCGTTTCTCAGCCTGTGCTGACTCGCTGACTTGACTTGACTTGACTCCCACAAATATGTACACAAACCATCATTTATCATTCTCCACCAGACACATATAATCGTACTCCCATATATACAAATATATTACAGGAAACAAATATACAAACACCTCGTCACCCTTCCAACATAAGACCTCTCCATCACAAACTCCTCCTAGAGATACAAGTCTCCAACCCTTATAAACGTGTAGACACAGGCATCCACACACTCTTAATGTACACATATAATCTCTTGTCTTTAACAGTCACAAAAACACAAAACACACACAGAATCGTAAACCCTACATATGAGTACTCATCAAATACCTACACACATAAACATTAAACACGTATATCCTCCGAATCGTAGGACAAACACAATTAAAGTTTTATATTGTGGACTTCTTAAATCGTCACAACGAACAAACACACAAGAGTCATGACCATTCAACCTGAATATAGTCAAGTCAAGTCAAGTCAGTAAGTCAGCACAGGCTGAGAAACGCTGGGGTACTTAGCGTCGTGCGGTCCGGAGAGACAGGTAGTGGTTGAGGGTCTCAAGTGAGTCTGAGTGCAGGTAACTCAGCCACTACGGTACGTCGGTAGAGTAGGAGACAGCAGGGGAAGAGGAGGACGGAGGTTAGGGAGGATCGTAGTCTCAGAAAAGGTCACTCAGTTGAGAAGCGTACTCCACCGGTTTCATGACCTCAAAGTCGAAGTCGTAGTAAGGAAGGTTTCTTTAGGGTCCCGACTAGAGGAAATCTTACCTGACCAACCTAGAGGAACGTCAGGTTCCCTGAGAGTTCTCAGAAGAGGTTGTGGTGTCAAGTTTTCGTAATTAAGAAGCCACGAGTCGAGAGAAGTGTCAGGTTGAGAGTATAGGTATGTACTGGTGACCTTTTTGGTATCGGAACTGATCTGCCTGGAAACGACCTTTTCATTACAGAGACGAAAACTTATACGATAGATCCAACCAGTATCGAAAAGAAGGTTCCTCATTCGCAGAAAATTAAAGTATTGACGTTAGTGGTAGACGTCACCAAAATCTCGGGGGGTTTTATTTCAAACGGTGACAAAGGTGACAAAGGGGTAGATGAAAGGTACTTCACTGCCCTGGCCTACGGTACTAGAAGCAAAAGACTTACAACTCGAAATTCGGTTGAAAAAGTGAGAGGAGAAAGTGAAAGTAGCTCTCCGAAAAATTAAGGAGAAGTGAAAGACGGTATTCCCACCATAATAGACGTATAGACTCCAATAACTATAAAGAGGACCGTCAGAACTAAGGTCGAACACGAAGAAGGTCGGGTCGCAAAGAGTACTACATGAGACGTATATTCAATTTATATCAATTGAGACATTGTAGTACCCAAACTTGGTGTGACCAGGTAAGGATCACCTAAAAAAAAAGTCATTCATGATGTCATGATGATGTACTAGGTACCTATGTCTTCGTAAATTACCTCCCAACCATGGGATTAGGGGTTCAACAAGTTCCAAGTCGACATAAGTCATTCACATCCAACAAACACCGACACATAGACTCAGGGACCCCGATACTCGATTCATAAGACCGTCTACACTCTCAAGTCATCTACCACATCCAATACACATACAAGTCTTTAGACCTCTTATACATAAAATCCCGATACTTAACATACACCCAGAAAACCCTCAACGAGTACTTTGTCAACACATGGAGTACTCGGATGCACATATGCACATGTCACACATGTATACTCACCATATAACCAACGTGTACAAACACAAGTCCGGGTACAACACACACATATACATATATCAACCTTCTCACCGTACACTTATAAGTCACACTCATCCAAAAGTAGATATTTTTAAATCCATCATTCCCCACCAGAGACATATAAAAAAGTTCTACTCTCATCTTTACATGTACACACAAGTCTTATATACACATACCTATATGTAGGTATGTGTATATATACTTGTATATACAACACAGGAAAACGAATATAGACACTACCCTCAACTCCCCGGAGGAGACCGATATTCACCTAGTACACGTGCATGAGTATACTTTTCTAAACCCTACACAACTTTGACCAAGTATGATCGAACCCTACAGTTGTCACGTATAGAGGAGGGTCAAGACACAAGTCACTACAGTTGATCCATCGAACTTTGACTAGTACGACCCTTATAAATATGGTGCATCTGTGGTCTTTACTTCAGAAAGGATGGAAAGAGTCTCTCCAAAAGTAATTCGTAAATGGTCGTGTGGTGACTACACACACAAATCTACATACATACATACTACGTTCTTATAAACCCGTAGTCACCCTGTGAATACACCAACACTCACCCTGAAGACCCCAACATTCACACTTACCTAGGAACAGTAAGACTTAGTAACGTAACAAGGATAGTCCAACCAGTTTCTTAAGGGCATTTACAACCCCTAAGGGTCGTCTTTAGTACGTCTACCTATCTCCCCATGAAATCCGTCCACCTGTGAGAAAGTCGTAAACATACCAGGATCGTAGACCCGGGGATCTTCTCCCATCCAGACCACCCGTCTACCGGAACATCTCCTCTTCGAAGTGTCCGCGTAACAACCACACTGTTCGTCGTCAGTTTTCAGTATCCCGAAGGACCTATTCTTCAGTCTATTGGTTCACGAGAGGGTCCTTTTGGGGGACTCTCAACCAACCTGTCGAGGTTCATAACGACCGAGAAGACACTGTGTCCACTACCCGTTCGTGTGGGAGGTGCGACCCAGATCCACAATTTTCAGATGTTTCGGTACATAGGGACTGTTTCGAGGTCCCACTACCCCCGATAATAGTCCGTCCAGTCGACATAGTGATCCAGAGTTGGTTAGATCGAGGTACCTTTGGATTCAAGAGTCCTATTCCGTCCTGGAAATCCCTAGTTACTCGACTGTTCCTACCTCCACCCCTCTGAAACAGGGACTCCCTGACAACTCCTGACTCTGGACGTCTCTGACCCCTCAAGGTGAGACTCCTCTATACCGAGACTATAAGGGTTTAGGAAATCAGTACAAGAGACCAGAAAAGACTTCCGACTCCTACGAAGATCGTCACCCTTCGAGTAGAGTCAAAGTACAAAGAGACTATCCTATTTCACTGAAAAAAAAAAAATTCATAAGGTGTCGTTCGACGTTTCAGTAGTCTACCTCGGTACACTAGTCACACCGGTGGTCGACTGGGGTATCAGTGTAAGACGGAGGGAACGACGACGACGACGACGACGACGACGACGACGACGACGACGACGACGATTCAGCGAAGTCAGTACAGGCTGACACGCTGGGGTATCTGCCGTCGGGTGATCCGAGGGGGCCGGGACCCTAAGAGGTCCGTTCTTGTGACCTCACCCAAAGGTAAACGTAGGAGGATTCTTAAAGACTTGGAAGAATTACCACTCAGAAGACCGGAAAAAAGGGAGTAACACTTAGGAGGACGGTTGTTTTGTACGATACTTGAAATTATTTTCCTATTAAGTTGACATTGACCTTAGACCTTCCGGACATCTCCCTCGATGGTAAAGGACAGTGAGTAGTAGTTTATGGGATCGTCCTTCTCCAGTAATGACTAGGGTCTTCCTTCTGACTATGGAACGTTAGGGTTTGTCTTTCACGTCGATGTAATGATGGGGTCGACCTCCTCCCTTCTAAAGGAAAAACCGGTTGTTGTTTGAGTCGATTATCTTTTAAAACGGTAGTCTTCGGTAACAGTGGACTTGAAAATGAAAAGGGGTGACCTTGAAAGTAGCGAAGGAAAGGAACAGGATGGAAGGAATAAAATTCTCGTAAGGTACAACACGTCGTGGAACCTCATAGAGGACAGAAGGTGTACTCTACGACGGACTAAGTACTTAGTAAATGCTCTCAGTCATACAATGTCTAAGTGTCATTTACAAGTTTAAATGAGTCAATTTATAACATAAAAATTATATAATCACCACCACTACCTTAGACTTTCCTTACAGATTACTATAAACCCCTGTTCCTCTTTGTCCACACTACAGATCTTTAGGAAACTTAAGTGACAGAAAGAACGGCAAGGACCTCCAACAGAACCAAACTCGAGGTAAGAGAAACGTAAACACGAGGGTCAGACTAGCCGAAAGGAAATGTCCCGTCCAGTCGAACCGACCACCCCCTAAGACGGACTCCGGTTTGGGGATCGGAAAGTCTAGTTTTAACGGTCCCGTGTCATTATAGAGAACCAATAACGGTTAGATAAAAACTCATCATTTGGGATCGGGGATTAAAACAAGGGACCCTTGACGACTGTCAAATCAGACATGAAAGGGTGGACAAACCTTAGTCGTAACCGGGGGCCTAGGGTACGACCCTTGATAACCACTGACGGTATCAAGAGGAAAAACAAACCTTAATCAAACATCAGGGTTAAGGAACCTTAAACGATCAAACTGGTAAAGGAGGTGAGGTTGCAAGGGACCCTTAACCACAACCACGTCCGGTCCGGAAGAAAACCGGCTCTGTATCATCGTAGAGAACCAATGACGACTATATAATTCCGGGTCCACATAAACGGCACAAAACCCAACTACTTCCGATCGATTCCTTTACCCTCGGAAATAGTGTTAAGTAATACGATGGAAGACCGTGTGAACGAATAAAATATAAATTCTTGACATCAGGACCTCCGACATCTCTGGATCTTCCTACCGTTTTAAAATCACTATAATCAGATCTTAATGTCACCGGCAACACCCCTCACAAGGTTAGTCTGTTCTAACAAGTAAATCCCTTTTGTCATCTCGTTCCCTAGGGTATACCTGTCCCTCTTACTCTACGGATGGAATTACCCGTACACTTTTGAATGTTCGAAAGTTCTAAGGTTTTATAGAAGTAAATTTTTGAGTCATGTTTTCGATTACTTTTTAATTTCTCTATTTCAATGGACTTTGTCTTCTACTATCCTGTCGATACTGACATCTGAGTTCGGGATGATAAGGTGGTATAGGAAAAGGTTAGGGACCACCGAGTCTACCATTTCTTAAGTGGATGTCACACCCTCTGGACCCAAGTTAGGGACCCAGTCTGTCTAGGGGACCTCTTCCGTTACCGTTGGGTGAGGTGATAAGAACGGATCCTCTTAGGGTACCTGTCTCCTCGGACCACCCTATGTCAGGTACCCCAGTGTTTCTCAGTCTGTGCTGACTCACTGACTAAATTACAAAATGATTGAAAAACTGACTTGATGAAAAAATAAGGTTTCTCTTATAAGTTGTTAACGATAAATTTTATTTTGATTGACTCCAACGTCCGTTTGGAGGAGTCTATAGAAGAGAGGGAACCAATTTCTGACTTGACTCTTGAGATCCGTTCCTTAAGAGATTTAGATTCCTCCTTAGGGTTTTCAAAAACTTCTCAAACCTCAGTAAAAGTCCCGGTTTAACGATTTAGAAAGAGTCGAACATGTGTACAACCAGGAGAGGGGGAGTGAGGTACCGGTCTGAGTGAAGGACACCGACGTTCATTGTGAAGGATTATCTCCCTCACAAAAGAACCTCCCGTCCCCAGGTCCAAGCAGGACATCGAGAGGGTACGGAATTTGTTGTTCGTACCACATGGGTCTAATCTTGACGTCATACATTCCTTCTTTCAAGTCCGGGAGAAGAGACCCTTGTCGGGTCTTTGGATTGGTCTTTCCGACAAAGACTTATCGAGCGTTCAGAGAAACATGGGAGGGGCTGATGATGGTACCCGAAGGGATCACCGAGTTTACCATTTCTTAGGCGAACGTTACGTCCTCTGGACCCAAGTTAAGGACCCAACTCTTCTAGGGGACCTCTTCCTTTACCGTTGGGTATTATCATAAGAACGGACCTCTTAGGGTACCTGTCTCCTCGGACCGCCCGATGTCAGGTACCCCAACGTTTCTCAGTCTGCACTGACTCGACGATTGTAAAAGTGAAAGGTGATGATGGACGTTTCGGTTCATCTAGCTCGTGGGAATCAAGTCAACACTTGACCTATATAAGATTATGGGACGTACACATGGACACAGGTACAAATACTACCTCGATACACAAATGACAAATAAAGGAGGTGTATGACATTTAGATACTGACCAGAAACGGCACAAGTAACTACGGACTACTTATTAACTTACTTCTTTATTACTACCAACAGTATCAAACCTAAAAATCCTTTTGTCTTAGTCTCTCAAATCCCTTCTCCTATAAATGATTCGTTGTGGACACTCCTCATCTTTGTCTTTCCTAACCCATCTCCCCGACAACTTGTCACTGAGTCTGAGGTTTTGTCGCAGTGTGATGGGGTACCCTGGACTCTCCGGTCTGACAGAAAAGTCTCTCCAACAGTCGACCTTCCTCACCCGGTCCGTAAAGATTGAGACGGTGGTAGTCAGGTAGTCTATACTTGAAAGGACCTTCCCCTTACTGACAATCCGTTCTGTCGACAGATCAAGTCGTCAGGGACTTCCTTGACCCTCGACTGTGACGGAGGGTTTATATGAGAGTAGTTGAGTCCTGTGTTCCGGAAGGGACTTCTCTTCAGGTCCACCGGGTACAGGTACAGTGGTTTAAGTAGGGGAAATGTCGAACGTCGACAAAGAAATGTCCCTAAGACTCACACCAACACAGAAACGACGACGACGACGACGACGATTCAGCGAAGTCAGCACAGGCTGAGACACGCTGGGGTATCTGTCGTCGGGTGGTCCGAGGGAACAGGGACCCTAAGAGGTCCGTTCTCATGACCTCACCCAACGACAACGGAAGAGGTCAACACAGAAATCCCACCACCTTTAACATACACACACAGCCCCGACACAGACACACGTATTTGTACCAAACATACACACTTCAGTCCCTCACACCTCCCAGCACGAATACAACCTCCCTTCAACCTTACCGGGGATCTTACAACCCCACTCCACACAAGCGTCCCCCTATAGACCACACAATGTAATTCTTATACATCTAATACTGGACGACTCACTCCTCCGTGTTCGGGGTGTTCCTTGACCGTCCGTCGAGGGAGTCGTAGGTTCGAGGGTACAAGTCCTTTACTTTTGGGATTCGCAACAAAACTAACTTCCGTATCAAAGTCATGTATGTGTGTTTCCTTCATTTCAGTGTTCTCAATAATCACAGTCTGGGACCTTGACCCCCTACCACCCCCACCCAACCCGTTCCTCGACCCTTTTCCGTTAGGAGACGGGTCCAATACTCGGTCGTTCTCCATCTTTCGTCCCATCGTACGTAGATAATTAATAATCCACAAACTCCACCTTCAGTGATTTGAAACCACCCGAGTTGACATTCACCGATGAAATTTTCCACAGGGTCCTTTTCATTTTGACTTGAACCTCGTTCTTAAGATTCGAGTCCCACATTTTTTCCAATACTCTGAGTCTTGTATGGAACCAAAAGGTTTTGAGTTTCCGTGTCGTCTCTTGTCGGACCGTTAACATCGTCGTAGAGTGTGACTTCACCGTTCACAACATATGTCATTCGTTCGTTCCGGAACCCCATCTGTATATCAATCGAGACGTTTTACGATGAACTTCACCAGTAGTCGTCCCGTAAATCTATTCGTTTGTAAGTCAAGTCGTTGGTTCAGGGTTACGTACAGAGGGAACTACAGTAGAACCGATATTACCTTCCAACACCTCCGTCGTAAGTCCTACTCCAACACAGGTCAGTACAGTACCCGACCCCACAACAGTATCGTACTTAGGAATACAGAGTTAGGTAGGTACAACAGAAGAGAGTCTGACAATACAGGACGTGAAAACACCCGACTTCGTAACGTAGAGGTCACAACAGAGTCCACTTCCCTCGGTAGAGTCTCCGAGGGTTGTATTACCAAGACGGTCCCTCGGAGACTCCTCCCCTTGACTCACCGGTTCCCCTGATTAGCCCGGGACTAATCCCATACGAACGTGATAGCTCTGACTTGTAGTCTCACGTACATCGAAAAGTTCAATCTCAAAAGTAGAAAAGATCTGTACACGGGTCCCCACCCTAACATCCTAGTATACCAATGAGATAAAATCCAATAATTCCTTGAAAGCATAACAAGACATATCACCGACGTTGTTAAATGCAAGTAACCGTTATCACATCCTCCCAAGGGAAAAGAAGTATGGAAGAGGTCACAAATAAACATCTGAAAAACAACCATTGGTAAGACTGGTCACACTTCACTAACTTCGAGACTAAAAGTGAAGAGATTATTAATCCTTTCTGATCTCTAGAGAAGTTCTTTTAATCTCTATGGTTCCCTTGTAAAGTACGTTTCTACCCGAGCAATTTCCTGTCTTTACCATACCTGGATTGTCTTCGTCTTCTATAATTCTTCTCCACCGTTCTTATGTGTCTTGACATGTTCTTTCTAGAAGTACTGGTTCTATTAGTACTACCACACTAGTGAGTGGATCTCGGTCTGTAGGACCTTACACTTCAGTTCACCCGGAATCTTTCGTAGTGATACTTGTTTCGGTCACCTCCACTGCCTTAAGGTCACCTCGATAAAGTTTAGGACTTTCTACTACGACACTTTCACGACGTGAGTTATACGGTCGTTTAAACCTTTTGAGTCGTCACCGGTGTCCTGACCTTTCCAGGTAAAAGTAAGGTTAGGGTTTCTTTCCGTTACGGTTTCTTACGAGTTTGATGGTGTCTTAACGTGAGTAGACGGTGTGATCATTTCATTACGAGTTTTAAGAGGTTCGGTCCGAAGTCGTTATGTACTTGGTCTACAAGTTCGACCAAAATCTTTTCCGTCTCCTTGGTCTCTAGTTTAACGGTTGTAGACGACCTAGTACCTTTTTCGTTCTCTCAAGGTCTTTTTATAGATAAAGATGAAATAACTGATACGATTTCGGAAACTGACACACCTAGTGTTATTTGACACCTTTTAAGAAGTTCTCTACCCTTATGGTCTGGTGGACTGGACGGAGAACTCTTTAGACATACGTCCAGTCCTTCGTTGTCAATCTTGACCTGTACTTTGTTGTCTGACCAAGGTTTATCCTTTTCCTCAGGTAGTTCCGATATATAACAGTGGGACGAATAAATTGAAGATACGTCTCATGTAGTACTCTTTGCGACCTGACCTTCTTCGTGTTCGACCTTAATTCTAACGGCCCTCTTTATAGTTAGTGGAGTCTATACGTCTACTGTGGAGGGAATACCGTCTTTCACTTCTCCTTGATTTTTCGGAGAACTATTTTCACTTTCTCCTCTCACTTTTTCAACCGAATTTCGAGTTGTAAGTCTTTTGATTCTAGTACCGTAGACCAGGGTAGTGAAGTACCGTTTATCTACCCCTTTGTCACCTTTGTTACAGTCTGAAATAAAACCCCCCGAGGTTTTAGTGACGTCTACCACTAACGTCGGTACTTTAATTTTCTGGGAATGAGGAACCTTCCTTTCAATACTGGGTGGATCTATCGTATAAGTTTTCGTCTCTGTAATGAAACGGTTGTTTCCAGGTAGATCAGTTCCGACACCAAAAAGGTCATCAGTACATACCTACACTCTCAACCTGACACTTCTTTCGACTCGTAGTTTCTTAACTACAAAAACTTGACACCACAATCTCTTCTGAGAACTCTCAGGGAACCTGACGTTCCTCTAGGTTGGTCAGGTAAGATTTCCTCTAGTCGGGACCCTAAAGAAACCTTCCTTACTACGATTTCGACTTTGAGGTCATGAAACCGGTGGAGTACGCTTCTCAACTGAGTAACCTTTTCTGGGACCACGACCCTCCCTGACCCCCGTCCTCCTTTTCCCCTGCTGGCTCCTACTCTACCGACCTACCGTAGTGACTGAGTTACGTGTACTCAAACTCACTTGAGACCCTCAACCACTACCTGTCCCTCCGGACCGCACGACGTTAAGTACCCCAGCGTTTCTCAGTCTGTGCTGACTCGCTGACTTGACTTGACTTGACTTGTTAATCGATACAACTCGTATAAAAGTACACAGACAACCAGTAGACATACAGAAGAAACCTCTTTACAGGTAAATCCAGGAGACGAGTAGAAAACTAAACCAACGAAAAAAAACTAGGACTCGGTATATTCGACAAACATATAAAACTTTTAATTCGGGAACAACCAACATAGTAAGGCTCTATAAAAGAGGGTTGATATCGAACAGAAAGGTAAAACAAATACCAAAGGAAACAACACGTTTAAGAACACTAAAACTAATCCAGGGTAAACAAAATTAAAACGAAAATAGAGTACGCAACTTCTTACTGGATTCTTTTATAACGATGTTAAATACAGTTTCTTACAAAACGAATATAAGGGAAGATCTTTATAATACCAAAGTACAGAATATAAATTCCGAAATCCTGTAAAACTCAAATAAAGACACATATAACACTCCCTCACAGGTAACTATACGAACACTGACAGGTTGAAAAGATCATGGTAAACGTCTTCTCTACCAGAAACCAGGTAACGTATAAGAACGGAGAAAACAGTTTCTAATCAACTGACAGCCTTACACCCCAGTAAAGACCCGAGAGGTAAGACAAGGCAACTAGGCATACAGACAAAAAGACGGTTATAGTGTGAGAAAACTACTTACATCGAAACATCATAACAGACTTTGCACCCTCGCAATACGGAGATCGAAACAAGAAAAAGACTCAGAAACACCCAGGAATATTTAAAATCCTAATAAATAAAAACAACAGATAAACTATTCAGGACAGGTCCGTGACATCGGGTAGTCCGAGGAGACAGGCACCCTAAAGGGCCCATTGTTATGACCTTACCCAACGGTATAGGAAGAGGTCCCCTAGAAGGGTTGGGTCCTTAGTTTGGACGTAGAGGACGTAACCATCCGTCTAAGAAATGGTGACTCGGTAGTACCTTCGGGTCCTAATCAGTAACGTCAAGACATTTTTTTTTTGTTGTTGTTCTATAACACCCATTAAACTATCCCTAACGTAATTTAGACGTCTTACAAACCCCATCGTAATGGTAAAGTTGTTATAATTAAGAAGATTGGTGTCTCGTATCCTATAGAAAGGTAAAGGAACTTATTCGAAGTAAACGGAAACAGTCACAAAAATATCAAGAGTCACACATTTAGAAAGTACAGGAACAGTCCAACTAAGGATCCGTAAAAAAAAAAACTGTATTAAAATTTGTCTTATATAAAAAAAAATGAAAGAGACTATAAAGTAACAATCACATTTCTTTAGGTCGTCTAAAGACATATAATTAGAACAGCGGACGATGAAAGTACTTACATAAATAGATAAGATTAACAAAAACACACCTCCTAAATCCCAAAAGATATCTCATAATACAGTAGACATGTACTGTCAAAATAGAGAAGGGAAGGTTTTACCTATGGAAAATAAAAATAAAAAAACAGACGAAAGACACCTATCCTGAAAGTAATCATACAACTTATCTTCATCACCATCATCCGTAGGAACTGAACAAGGTCTTAAATCACCCTTTCGAAAGTCGAAAAGTGGTAACTCATAATACAACCAACCCCCAAACAGTATTTATTGAAAATAATACGACTCTATACAAGGGAGATATAGGTGAAATCACTCTTAAACACGGTGCCTACCTACAACTTAAAATAGTTTACGAAAAATACGTAGACAAATTTACTAGTACACTAAAAACGCTAAACAACACTACATTGTCTAATTTACAAAACGTATATAACCCGGTAGGAATACTGGAACTCTAAATGGTTTGAACTAATACTATATACTAGGAAAATTTCACAGTAGCCTGAACCAAACGATCATAAAACAACTCCTAAGAATGTAGATCTAAGTATTTTCTATAACCTGACATTAAAAGAGAAAACCATCGTAGAAACAGACTAAAATCATAGTCCTACTACCATCGAAGTCTCTCAGTGAAACCCTCAGAAGGGAATGGTACAGTCCAAATCGGACAAGTATTGCCATGATAAAGACAAAATCGGGTCTCCGTAAACACCGGTACGACCCAGTGTGAATCCTCCTTAGGGAATAGGAACTATATTATCCCTACACTCAAACGGTCTCTTATTAGAAGTGGGGTACTTCCGACGACAAACATTGTTTCGGGTGAGTCAAGTCAAGTCAGTGAGTCAGTACAGACTGAGAAACGTTGGGGTACTTAGCGTCGTGCGGTCGGGAGGGACAGGTAGTGGTAGAGGGCCTCAAGTGAGTCTGAGTGCAGGTAGCTCAGTCACTACGGTAGGTCGGTAGAGTAGGAGTCAGCAGGGGAAAAGGAGGACGGGGGTAAGGGAGGGTCGTAGTCTCAGAAAGGGTTACTCAGTTGAGAAACGTACTCCACCGGTTTCATAACCTCAAAGTCGAAATCGTAGTAAGGAACGTTTCTTGTGGGTCCTGACTAGAGGAAATCTTACCTGACCAACCTAGAGGAACGTCAGGTTCCCTGAGAGTTCTCAGAAGAGATTGTGGTGTTAAGTTTTCGTAGTTAAACAACCGTAAGTCGAAAGAAGTGTCAGGTTGAGAGTGTAGGTATGTACTGATGACCTTTTTGGTGTCGGAACTGATCTACCTGGAAACAACCGTTTCATTACAGAGACGAAAACTTATACGATAGATCCACCCAGTATTGAAAGGAAGGTTCCTCATTCCCAGAAAATTAAAGTACCGACGTTAGTGGTAGACGTCACTAAAACCTCGGGTTTTATTACTTCAGACTGTAACAAAGGTGACAAAGGGGTAGATAAACGGTAATTCACTACCCTGGTCTACGGTACTAGAATAAAAGGACTTACAACTCGAAATTCGGTTGAAAAAGTGAGAGGAGAAAGTGAAAGTAGTTCTCCGAAAAATCAAGGAGAAGTGAAAGACGGTATTCCCTCCACAGTAGACGTATAGACTCCAATAACTACAAAGAGGGCCGTTAGAATTACGGTCGAACACGAAGAAGGTCGGGTCGCAAAGAGTACTACATGAGACGTATCTTCAATTTATTCGTCCCACTGTCATATGTGGGAACTGCCTGAGGAAAAGGATAAACCTTGGTCAGACAACAAGGTACAGGTCAAGATTGACAACAAAGGACTGGACGTATGTCTAAAGAGTTCTCCGTCCAGTCCACCAGACCATAAGGAAACAGAAAGTCTTAAAAGGTGTCTCGGGTGACTCACTGGTCCTAAACTACACGATCCCCTCACATCATCCACACCTCTCGCCGACAAACCAGATCTTCGGGTGTCCGTAGATCCTCCTCGATACAATTCAGGTTTCAGGTACGACTAGTCACGGAGTTGCGTCTTCCTCGTCGGCTCCTCTTCCCAAAGTAATTAAAAAAAAAGTCTATGTAAAATAATTTAGTCTGGTTAGTGGGTTAAATTTTTAAATGTACACACTATCGTTGGGTCCAACGTGTAAGTCCCTGAAGAGTCCACCGTGATCACCATTTCTTGGACGGACGATTACGTCCTCTTTGTGGTACGACACGTAATCGAGGAGTCTAGAATAAGGAAATGAAGCAAAGAGTAAAATATTACTCTAAACATAGGTAAATGGTTGGACAAGAGTAAAGGGGGTGTTGGCCGACGTCTGATGTTAAATATGAGACAAGACACTAAGGAAAAAGAAGAAAATCTAAGGTGTACATTCGCTATAAAGTGAATCGTATTACAAGAGGTTCAAGTAAGTCACAAGAACTTTTACAGTCCCAATTGAAAGCAATTCCGACTTATTATAGAGTAAAACATACAATACATACACACACATGGTGGAAAGAAATAGGTAAATAGATGGTGTTTGTCCTTCAAAGAAAGACATGGTAATAAAACACTAATTACAAAGTCTCTTGTATCTTTTCGTGACTATTGAAAAAGTCTATTTTTGCAAACAAAGAAAAACGATTTGCTGGTCTTCACTTTAACGACCCAGTGTATCATAAGATTAAAATAAAAAACTTCGTAGAGGTATCACAAAATTTATAACATGGTTAAATGTAAGGCTTGTGGTTACGTGTTCCAAAAAATTCACTGCAGTCTGGATGGCACTTCCGGGACGGTCACTCACCTATGAGTCCAAGACGTCTTGCGGATACTCCAGACACACCCTCCAGAGTCTCTGTCTAGAGACGGATTGCCAAACTCTCCAGTGACCCTCTCAAACGAGTCACACCCAAACACTCTTCGGGAACACACCCCAGTCACACCGAGGCACGGTCCGGGGACACTCCCCGATCACCCCAGGGATACCCTCTAGTCACACCCGAACAGACCCCGAACACACCCCAGGGAAAAATAGACACCCTCCAGAGACACACACTGATCCCCACCAGATGCCCCAGTCACAACATCTCAGTCACACCCAAACAGACCCAGTGAAAAATGGACACCCTCCAGAGACACACCCTGATCCCCCAGATACACACCCCAGTCACAACACCTCAGACACCCAAACACCCTCTAGGGACACCCCCCGGGATGTAACGACAGGAAAGACGTAAATCCCGTCCTCTTCCCGTCTCCCTGAAAAGACAGTTATAGGGAAGACAGTGAGGAGGTCTGTCCTCTACTACCCCGTGGACCCGTGAGTGGAGAACCACGGGGATTCTCCTGGTTCGTCGTCGGTCCGAGTTCCACGGACGAGACACGGGGTGAGAAGACTCGAGACCTCCGGTGAGACACGGGACTCGGGGAGGGAGTCCGGGACTCGGGGCCGACGACCCGGGTTGGACCTGCTACCCCTGGTCTCCTCCCTGGTCCGAGGTCCCTCTTTGGTGTCGTGTTCGTCCGGGAACGGCGACGGGAGGGGAGGGTCCAGGACCAGGATGCACAACCCCAAGACTGTACGACTGTCATCAACTGTGAACGACACTGCGGTTGTATCAGGGACCCGGACAACTCAGGGTGTACAAGGGATTCTCAGAGGAACCTAGTGTCTGACACTTAGACAGGGTTCGAGGGTCAGGACACTTTCGACTAATTAATGTGACACCTCTTCACTTCAAAGGGACGAGTCTCCGAGGCGACGGAGACCCTCGGACCGGGAGACACCTCCTCGAGATCCGTAAGAGGGAGACGGACCCGAGACCCTCGACCTCATTCCCCTCTGGGACCCCACCCCGGTGGTCCTTGGTGGCCCGGAGATTGAAGAAAGGAGACCCGGACATCTGTCACCACCCTTCGGTCCCTAGGGAGCCAGTGACGTGGTAGGTACCTGTGGAGACGGTGGACGGCGGAAGGGTACGTAGGGTGGGATCCCCGTGTCGCAGGGCGGGAGTTGGTCACTCCACTGACGTGTGTGGCACTGTGGGAACGAAGAAGGGGCCCCCTCCGCCCGCGACACTTGTCCCGACAGGAGAGAAGACCCCGTCCCACCTGGTCGGGCCCCCGGAGGCACGAGATGTGACGTGTGGGAGTCTCGGCCCTTACACCAGGAGTAGGAGCGGAGACGAGGTCTCGTACTCTTTCCGTCTCCCTCCCACTACGAGGACCAAGTAGAGTAAGGTCAAGGCAGACCCTCTCCTCCCTGAAGGTCCCGTCGCAGTAGATAGGGTGGCACTGTGTTCCTGTTCCAAAGAGGGTGAACAGTGAACCCCAGTCGCGACGGGGGTTCGAGGGCAGGAATAAGACTGTCCTCTTCAACAGAGACTGTGGAAGACTCGGACTCCCCTTAAAGTCGGAGACGTTGGGTTGGGGGGTGGGTGTCGGCATGTCCAAGTTTCATCTCTCTCTCGTCCTCTCCTGACTCGACCTAGGACTCTTCCTCACCAGAAATCCAAATCAAGTGGAACCGTACAGGACTTACGACAACGAACAAAGACATTACGACCATAACACCTTTGACCCCACGTTACTCCCTTAACCCCACTCCCACTCATAGGTGTGACCCCAGTGGGAGGGATGTACAGGGACAGGGTAGACCTTCTGTTTCGTCCGTGGACTCTTCTCACTTGGGACTGGGGAAGGGAAGGGGAGCCGTCCCACGTCTCTCCGGTGGTGACAAGTACTCTTTTTTTGTAAATAAGGTCCTTTGTCATTTGAAACACCATCCTTCTTCGGTAATCGTGTGTCTCCTACACGATTGTACTCTCTTTTTTCAAAAATCGACGTACCATACGTAAAAAAAAGAACCTCTACTCAAAAAGATGGTCCTTTCGACACTGTCCGTACAAGACTAACTGGTTTTCGCCAGATAAAGACTTTCTCCGTCATGGAACCTGTCACCTCTCCTACCGGACCCTTTGGACAGTGAGAACTAGGTACTACTTCCAAGACGGACCACCCCCACCCCCCCTTGGACCGAGGAACCTACCCTTCCAGGTGGACGACAGGGATCCCGTCGGTACTGGGTACCCCATCGAACCAGTAGGGTCGTACATATAACGGAGTGAGAATTGAACCATCTCTCTTTGGACACCGTCATCATTGCGTCTTGATTACCCCGGGTCTCAAAAGGAAACTTGGCCAATTTGAGCCTCCGTGCTCCAGGTGTCACTTCACGGTAGAAGAGGGAATCCTAGGCGGGTTGTCGACAGGGTTCTCGGACCCGGAGTCGTCAGGAGGAGAGCTCGTCCGGACCGGCCGGGAGGCATGACGGTCGGAAAGCACGACAGGATCAAGCCCGGAGGACATTCAGAGGGTCGTCACCCCTGTTTGCAGAACGAGTCCGAGAATAGAAACCCGACGACAGAGTCCCGGAGGACGACCGGTACGGATAAGGGAGGTGAGTTCCAGTACCTCGCAGACCCTTAACCTACTCAGAGGTGTCCTGTTCCCGACCTTCGGTCTGTCTCTAAGGACTCTTTGGTTCTACAAACCCCGTTACTTTTGTAGACTCAGTGTCAGGCTCTTTGCAGAGCCACCGCGGTAGAACTTCGTCGTTCGTCACTGCGTCGGAACTCGGACAAGACGGCCAGAGGCTTGGGAACCTTGAGTCCGAAATGTTGTGGTCCGGAGTTTCACATCTAGAAGACCTGAACTCCGACACCCGAGGTAAGTTGCTCCCCGAAAATACCCGGAAGCCCTGGTACTAGAGGAGTCTAGGTATAACGTCTAAACCTTAAATTAGTCGTGTGATCCAAACTTTCATGAAAAGGCTCGTCCCAGGGGGAGGTACTGGAGAACCCGGGACTTTCTAACCCTGGTACACAGCTCTAGACTGACAGTACTACCTCGTCCTCAGACCCCTCCGGACGGGCGGTCGAAGAAGGACACCAAGTAAGGATCGGTTACGGTCTGAACCGACCCGAGGTCCGACGGAAACAGTCAGGGGTGGTGTCTGAGTGACAGTGTCTAAGACGGGTGTCTCACCATACTCCCCAGACACTCCCACCGAACAGAAGGACAGGTCAGTCTCCCTGGAGACTCCCGAATACCCACAGTGGTCCACCCCAGGAGGGTCCCCGGGGCCCCAAAGAAGTGAGTGGTTACTCCCCCGTCCTTTCTCTGAGAAGTCTCCCCTTTGACGGGAACAACAATAGTGAATGAGAGAGTCTACTCGAACCTCCCCGAAAAGGTTCTAGAACCAATTGACCCTAAAACTCACCAGGGGTCTCAGTATCGACTGAAAGTTCCACGTGAGCTCGGAAAAAGTTGAAATTCGATTCATACTTGAACTCATTGAGATCTCCATGTGGGGTGGACATGGAGTGGACACACACGATTCAGCGAAATCAACACAGACTGAGAAACGCTGGGGTACCTGACATCGGACGGTCTGAGGAGACAGGTACTCCTAAGAGGTTCCTTCTTATGACCTCACCCAACGATAAAGGAGGAGGTCCCTAGAAAGGCCGGGTCCCTAACTTGGGCACAGAATACAGAGGACGTAACCGTCCACCCAAGAAGTGGTGATCGTGGTGGACCTTTCTAGTGAACTTTGTAATATACACGAAGGTTGAGAACAACTTATATTCCTAAACTCCTGTTCTCTAAGTACCCTCCACAAGTACCTCCAAAGGGGTGGGACTCTCCTCAGACCTAAAAGACAAAGGAGTACTTGAAAACTCAGAGGTCCTTTCAGATTATATACCTAAAGTCGTTCGAAGGATGTCACCTGAAAGATGTCCCTTGGCTGGGAGACGTAGAGAACACGGAAGGACGGGTATTCTTGAGGACTCTGAAGAAGACCTACGAAAGACGGACCTGTGTCGAGAGAAAAACTGAGTCCCACGGTTGATCTGTCCGGACTTTACCGTGTCGAACTTGTGGGTTCAGGACTCTACCGACCAGAGGTTCCCCTCACATCTCTACTCGACGTACCTTACCATGGCTCACCCTCACGGTACCTCAGTGGGACTCACTCTGGGTCGTACCTCAGAGTAGTCCCCTCGTACCACCCCTTTCCTTTCTCGTTCACCGGTCCTACTTTCAGACAGGTCCCCTTCCTTTCAGAGACCACAACCTCTCCGTGAGTCCCTAATTGTACTAACTTGTCTTTGCCTCCAGGGACTCGGACCTCTTGTCCACCTCCGGACTCAATCTCCGAAGAACCAGTCTCCTCGACCCCTGTACCACCCGCCTCGGAGAAGGGACGTACCGACTACACGAGATCATCCACGACGAACTGTGAGAACGTTCCCCCCTGAACTGTTCTCAACTACTTTCGACGGAAAGACTTCCTTGGAGGGGTCCACCGACGTCCTCTGAAATCCTCGTTCGACGTTGGTCCTCGGAGGTCACGGTCCTCCCGACCCGTCCGGTCCGACCCCACCCGTGGACGTCAGGTGTCGGGAGGGACCGGGGGTACCACTGAAATGTTACGAGGAAGACAAGAATGGGGTCCTGAAATAGTTATGGGGTGGGGGTCCCGAGAGGGAGGGTCGAGTCGGGGTGCGCCGGACATATCCTAGATCCTTCTTGGGCCCTCTCTTCCCCTTCTAAGAAATGGACACGTCTCCACTTCAGTCCAGGGTCTATAGAAGGTCGAAAAGGACCATCACAGATGTTTCGATCTTTAGTCGTCTGACCCAGTACCACCACTTCCGTCCCCAGATCCCCAGAATGCCCTTCAATTCTCGTCACAGGGAAATTCCCCTGTGTTAACCCTCTAACCTCGGGTTCCTGTGTACTAGGGACTGTCACTACCACTTCAACTACTTTCCCAAATAGTAAATGTTTCACGAAGGTATCGGTAATGGGAAACGACAGGAATGTTGGGACTATACCTCCCCTCACCCGTCCCCAGTCCAGTGTAACGGCTACTTAGAATCGTCTCAATTTGTGGAACAGAGAAAAATACGTCTCATTATAAGGTAACATATATTCATGGAGTAGAAGAAATAGGTAAGTAGACAAGTACTCGTGGCAACAAGGGTACTGGACCGATATCATTTGTCACAACGTTACTTGTGACCCCATGAACACAGAAAAAACTTAATACGAAAAGAATCCAATATACAGGTCGTCACCATAAGGACTCAGTGCACCATCAAGATAAAAATCAAAAAATTCCATGGAGGTACGACAAGAGACTTCACCGACATAGTGAAATGCAAGGGTGGTTGTCACGTTTTCCCAAGGGAATAAGGGGTGTGGAAGAAGAAGTGAATGATAAACATCTAAAAAACTACCACCGGTTAGATCTTTTTTACACTTAGATCAAGGTCCCGTCCCTATGTCTACGTCTTGATCTCTTACTCGGTACACCTGTGTCTCCCACCACTTCCCCTCCCACCCCACTTAACCCTCTAATCCAAACTACATTTATGTGATGGTACACGTCTTATCTATCTATCACCCTCGGACGTATCTCGGGTCTCTCGAGTCAAGTTACGAGACACCACTGCATCCACCCACACTACCCCTACGTCACCCTCTCTCCAGGTTCACCTTCCCAGACACACATATATATGTCGACTAAGTGAAGTAACATGTCGTCTTTGATTGTGTTGTAACATTTCGTTAGTATGAGGTTAATTTTTTGTTGACGTTGTTAAACAGGTATCAACCTGGACCTCAGGGTCGAGGGTTAGATCCGTGATAACCAAGTTACGACTTCCGAGGACGAGCCGGTGTGGGAAAAGGTCCGGGGAGCGCCGAAGTAAGAGATGTACCTTAGAGTCTTCATAGACACAAGACGAGAAGTAGGGTCCTCAGAGGGACTCCGAAGACAAAGGACTCACTGTCCATGACGGTGACCGGAGGAGCCTCAGGTACCTGGACCCGGGAGTCCCATCCCTCTCCACCCCCGATTACGAACCCCGTGTGTCCCAACTTACCGTCTTGAGTGGAAAGTTTCGAGACAAAGAAAAGGACGGGGACGAAGAAGGGGAGTCGAGGTAAACTACGACTCTCTGTCTTTTTTTACTCAGGGACCCTGGTTCAGAGCGAGAGGGGAGAGCTCTGTTCGTAGTGAGTCTCCGGCATGTATTATACTGAAGGATTTAAAATGATTGTCGAGACACCCAAAGGGAAGGAAAGTGAATAAAAATTTCTTCTTATTTCACAAAAGACAAAAGGAGGAAACTTCTTGTATTTCCTAAAAGTCACACTCTAAGTGGGACTTAAAGCAAACAGCGACAAGGAGACGAGTTGTCTGTGTGTGTAAGAGTCTGGACACCCACTTAGACTTGAGGTAGTCCATCCAGAGACGAAGGACTCTGGTCCGGGAGGAGGTCGGGGACGAGACTCCGAGACCCCCGGAGTCGTCACGGGAGTCTAATCAGGACCAGACTCTATGGACCAGTCCAGACCACTTGTCTACGAGTTTCCGGAGAGGAGACCGACTCTCACTTGAGTCATAGGTCAGGAGTCTGGGACTAGTGATACAACCCCTGATCAGGACCTCGGGAGACGATGTGGACCAGTTGACCAGACTCTTGAAACCTATCTTTAGGATCACAAGTGACATAGGGGACAGGTCGGACCAAACAGGGATCTCCCTACTACAAGACAAGAAGGAACTCTTATCAATAGGACAAGAAAAGGTAGGGTCCTCAGAGAGATCAACTAAGTCTTTTACCTTTATGTATACATTTTATCTATCGGTTACCCTGAAACGACATACCGAGTCCTTTGAGTTTGTCCCCGAGACATAGTTGGATCTCCCCACCCTACCCCTCCCTCTACCCTCCCTCCAAATGTTCCCTCCCCTATATACATATGGGTACCGAGTAAGTACAACTCGAAACTGTCTTTTGTCGTTTTAAGACATTTCGTTAATAAGAAGTTATTTTTTATTTTTTCTTTTACCTTTATTATTATCTTTTCTTCTCCCTTAGTACACGAACACTCAGACCCGGTTCCCAAGGATTGGGAGGACTAGTAATTAGTGGAGGTTTCATCTTGACCTCAAGTCGGTTCATAGTTTTCACGAAAAGTCTCTTGTCTCTCCTAAGAGGTTTTAGACTTAGTGTGACGACGAGAGTCCGTCAATTCGTGTCCCACACGTGACCCCTGATTTCAGACTCTAGGGGTAGTATCTCGACACCAGACCAGTGTTACCCGAGGACTTCCACCCCTCCCTCATGACCTCCTCCCCGACCTGGTACCGGGGAGGGATTGGTAGGTCTGGGTGTCGAGGTAAGTAGAGGGAAGAGACTCGGAAGGGCAGGATGGAAAAGTAGGACAATCTCTCTGTATTCAGTTCAAAGTTAATTAAGGTGAACCTTGAGTCTGTTATGAACTAAGGAAACTCTAGAGGTGAACTCGGGGTAGTCAACCAGGGTTTTTAGACCTCAACAGAGACATCAAAACCAATTAGGGTCCTTAAAAATAAGGGTCCTACGGGAACTGACATTAAGGTTCAAAGGGTGTATCATACAAATACGGAACGTAGTTGGGTCCGTGTCTTGAATTTAAAAAGAGTATGAATCGGTACACTTAAAACTTGTGTAATTTCTTTTTAAAATTTGAAATACGATTAGAATTGACATAAGTCGATATCCCTGAATTTGTTAATAAACTTTAAATGTTACAATACTTCATATTTCAACTTTATCAATTTGGAGTGTTTACATTCATTGTGACTATGTAAAATATATATTTTCAAAATTGTCATTTAGGGTTCTCAAGAGTAGTGTGTTTTTCAAAAAAAGACAAAGAGATCAATATACATTGTGTAATCCACTCTTACAAGTGATTTGAAAATAGTATTAGTAAAGTACTACATACATTCAGATTAGTGGAATTTGAATTTGTCACGACATACAGGTGATATAGGGTTATTTTGACCTTCTCTTTTTTTTCTTTGTATTCATTTATATGATTTTTTCCTCTTTTTTTTTCTCCGTAATACAGACCTTTGAAATCTTATTATTAATTTTGTTCGTTTTATAAACCCGTCGCTATAGATACCATTTAATAGATTTTACAGATCACAAGTTATCATTCAATATTCTGTATTTTTCTTCGTTCTTTTACACAAGTATGATCCCACCTTTATTTAATCATTTTTAACAAAAATTCATAAGAGTCTATATAAAAAGTTTGAATCTTAAGGTTCGTGAATAAATTCATACTAATTTCTTGGTTTTAACCAGAGTAGGTCGAATAGGGAGATTAACTAAGGTTAGTACAATACAGAGACCTGTTTCGAACCCGTGTCCAGATACAGGATCGAAATCGCCGACGACGACTCCCTACCCAGGAACCTAATGGACCGAGTCTATCGGTGGTCCCAAACGTAAGTGACCAGGGTATCCTGTCATCGTTTGTTTCTTCGTCAAAAGTGACCGACAGGAGGACCCTGAGTCCTCGTCTCCCTCGTCTATCTTTATGTGTAGAAAATCAGAAAAAGACTCTTCCCAGATAAACGCATGAAATTTTAAGTGACGTTCATAGTGCAAAGATTAAATCGTAGGAAGATACCCGACTTACTCTCGGAGGGGTCTCAAGGTTCTCGGATACAGGATGGGAAACGGGAGAAGGAGTTCGGATGAACTTCACCGATCATAGAGAATGTTCTTCGAACATGTGCATAGAGGTCGAAAACGCCGATGACGCGTTCAGTGTCCGGTGACCTAAAAAACTGTCGGTCACCCCAAACGAAAGTAATTAGGGTGTCTTGGCCTCGTTTACTTCTTCATGAAGACTTTCCCGTGTCCTGTCGGGGAGGAAGAAGGAGTGTTGATATGTTCGTATCTTCCTTGTCCGTTTTTACAGTCAGAAAGTCATATAGTGACCTTCCCCGAATTGATGTATGAAACGGTCAAAGGTTAGTCGGATGGAAGTCCAGGACTGCACTAGGAGGGGAAACCCTGTGACTACCCGGGAACTTGTAGGAGTTTACTGACTCTTCATGGTACCTGTTTCTCACACCGAATTTGTCAGTTTCTAAACTCTCCGTTAGTTCTTGGGTCCCACTCGACTACTTATTCAAAGTAGAAGATACACTTTGGTGAGACAGTTCTGACCCTTTCCACCGACAGAAAAGATTACAAATTTTGGTTGTCTGTCATCCCCTTTAGTTTCTTTGTTTCCTGACGTAAGGTTTGTTTTTCCTTTCCATTCTCCCAAGTTCGATTGCCTCATCTTTCTACACACAAGTGGAGGGGAACACTCTCGGAAGGTCGTATCTAGTTCTCATTGTTCACAGGGTCCGATAGGCGATAGATTCCGTGACAAAGGAAGTCTTTATGTGGAGAAGACCAGTTAGTCTTGTACGAACAGTGTCTAAAGGACTATCCTTTTGAGAAGAGGTTTTTTTTTTTTTTTTAACGTATAGTACGTCTCTTTTTGAAAAAGAAAGTACAATTGTGTAGAAGACACAGGATTACTGAACAAGGACGGTGTTTAAAATAACAAAGGACTTTATTTACAAAAAAGAGTACTCTTAACCACCAGACATGGGACGACCCCCTTCCGTTTCCTCGTCCCAGGTGAGAAGGGCCGACCCTGCCCCGGTACCTCCCTCCGACACTGGGGTCGCACCTATGAGTGGCGGTGGGGTAAAGGAGTGACGTGGAAGTCAAAGGTACTAGCGTCGTAATGTCTCTGTTCGTTGTCGTAGGTGATGCACAGTTCCACTTGCTTTAGATTTCTGGAGGGTGAAAAATCCTAGACTGAGTCAGGAGAGATGGAGGGAGAGATGGAACTCGAACACCCCGATTATCTCGTCTCCCCAAACGTCTCCGACTTTAAGGTGAGTCTGGGGTCTTTCACAGTCTCTGTTCAAATGTAGAGTCTTATTCCTCCCCTCAAATACCCGTCACGACCGGGGTTCAGGTCTCCACCCTCTTTGGAGTAGGGGTGTAAAACCACCCTAATCTACTGTGACAGGACCTTCGGGGAAGAGAGGGACTACCTCCACTTAACTCTACTTGGTCCTCGTAGTGGGACGGAGACAGAAAGAGTACGAGACCTCGTCTCCGCTGCTACTCCTGGTGTAAGGGTCGAGACTCCTACACGCCACATCTCGCATCTCCGGGGACTCCCGGGCAGGTGGGGACGGGACCTCCTCTCCTGTCGGGACGAGTGTCGTGGGCGGAGGGGACCCCTTCCCCGTCCCCACAGTGACGCACGTGTCAGTGGAGTGACGGACTCCCACCTTGCGACACGGGGATCCTACCCTACGTCCCCTTCCTCCGTCCACCGTCTCCACAGACATCTGTCACGTCACTGGTTCCTCGGGGACCGCAGGGTGGTGGTTGATGTCCGGGTCTACTTTCTTCAATCCCCAGGTCACGAAAGACCACCGAGGTGGGGTCTCAGGGAGGGATGAGGTCGAGGGTCTCGGGTCTGTCTCCCCCCGGTGGACCTCGAGGAGGTGTCTCCCGGTCCGAGGGTCTCTGTCACCTCGGAGACTCCTACCTTCGAAGTGAAAAAGTGTCACAGTTATTAGTCGAAAGTGTCCTGACCTTCGAGCCCTGTCTGAGCGCCAGGCACTGGAGACGGATGTACACACCGGGTTCCTCCGAGGGTCTCCTGTCCGCCCTGAATTGTCCAGGTCCCGGACTCGTCCCTAGTCTCGTTCAGAGTGGACGGGGGTCGAACGACTGGACTCGGGCCCCACCCCCTTCCCTCTGATCGTCTGTCCTGCACAGTGCGTTACCCGCCCTCCACTGGACACCCCTTGTTCATACGACAGTCGAAAGGAGGGACCTGGGTAGGTGTCCCCTTTCACCCCTCTGCCCTCGTTAAGAGACCTCGTCGAACCCCGGGACACAGTGCAATGAGGGCGTCATCTCTCTGGACGAGGTCCTCCCCGGGGCTGGGTCCGGTGTCCTTCTGATCAGGACGGGGTACCGACAGTCCTGAGGGTGTTCACCCTGGTCCTAGTCACAACGTCCCCGTCGTCCGTGTCCGGACGAACGCGACAAAGGAGGGACTTCTGTCCACGGGAGACCCGGGGTAGGAGACCCCACTCGTATCTTGACCCCCGAATAGGTCCCGATTCCCTGTTCGACCCCGGGTCCTGTCTGTCACTGAAGACCTCAAGTCGTCTTCCCTCGTGTCTCTCGACTCTGGGACTCTGACCGACGGCGGACCAGGAGAGTCTCCGTGGTTCTCCACTCATACTCCCTACCCCCCTCCATCTGGGGGATCCGTGGATAGGTCTCCTTACTTGGTCTTGTCTGTGTTCTTTGTTCTTCACCGTTCAGAGACACAGGCAGACGGTACTCCCCGTCTTTCTGGTCGTTATCTCCAGAGGGGTGATTGTCAGGGTGTGACTGGGGTGTGTGCCTGGAGGGTGTGTGGGTGAGACTCTTTAGGGTCTCTGGAGGGAGAGACTCTGAAGGGGGTGTGTGGAGTGACCACAAGAAATCCTAGACTCATAGGGGGATGACTGTTCAGGAAGTACCACCCAGACTACAGTCAATTGTTTGACGTCGTGACCTCTTTCTGGTCACCGGCACAGGACTGGAGGAGGGATGGGGAACAGGTCTTGAGATTCTGTAGGTCTGTAACAGTCGTACAGGGGTCTACCCAAAGAGACGAACCTCTTTACGAGGACGAAAGAACATGAAAACATTTGTAACGGAGACTTGTCTTCTTAATATTGAAAGGTGCACGTCTGAACGTTTACAGAAAGGAGGAGTCCAGAAGTAATGGAACTCGAGACGGTGTAACGAAGTCAAGTCAAGTCAGAGAGTCAGCACAGGCTGAGAAACACTGGGGTACTTGCGGTCCGGAGGGACAGGTAGTGGTTAAGGGCCTCAGGTGGGTTTGAGTACAGGTAACTCAACCACTACGGTAGGTCGGTAGAGTAGGTGACAGTAGGGGAAGAGGAGGACAGGGGTTAGGGAGGGTGGTAGTCCCAGAAAAGGTTACTCAGTCGAGAAACGTAGTCCACCGGTCTCATAACCTCAAAGTCGAAGTCGTAGTCAGGAAGGTTACTTGTGGGTCCTGACTAGAAGAAATCCTACCTGACCAACCTAGAAGAACACCAGGTTCCCTGAGAGTTCTCAGAAAAGGTTGTGGTGTCAAGTTTTCGTAGTTAAGAAGTCGCGAGTAACGAAACTCTTAGTGTTTAAAATTTGTCATTTTACGACGGTTGGAGATTACTCTCTTTCATATTTTTAAACAGGGTAAAATCAAGAGAAGGTCAGTCTACCACAGTTATAATATAATTAAAGGAACACCTGTTCTACTCTTGAGTTTTATAGTCCAAAGAAATGAAACTTTTGTTCCATTGTTTACCCGAGTTCCTTATTTGGTCGTTTTTCTTTACACTTCAGCGTGGGTAGAGGGTCGCCCAACACGTTGATTGTGTAATAAAACACGTATGTCGAACACAGTCCAAACACCCAAACCAAAATAAAAATTTACTTTGTTCGATTTATAATACACTTCAAAAAGTCCACTTAATATATAGACTGTTATAAGGAAAAGATAGGTAACCCTTAAAAAAAAAGGAATTTTAGACCATTATGGAAATTTACCACAATATGTATAAAGTTTCTATACTGTTTCAGGATTACAGGTCCATTGTCGACTTTGACTACTTATAAATCCTCCTTAGTAAAAATTTTATTAAGAAATTTTTACATGTTAAAGGTTCTGAGTCCATCCGAGGTGAAAAATAAGTAATATAGTAAGATCCTGATTTTGCCCCGAAAGGACCATCGAGTCGACCATTCCTTAGGTAGACGTTACGTCCTCTAGGGTCAAGTTAAGGACCCAGCCCTTCAAGGGGACCTCTTCCCTATCCGATGGGTGAGGTGAAAAGAACCCGAAGGGACCAACGAGTCTACCATTTCTTAGACGGACGTTACTCCCTCTGGACCCAAACTAGGGACCCAACCCTTCTAGGCGACCACTTCCCTTACCGATAGGGAAGGTCATAAGAACGGACCTCTTAGTGGGACCTATCTCCTTGGACCACTCGATGTCAGGTACCCCATCGTCTCAGCCCGTACTCGTTCGTTGTTTCGTGTCCCGATTTTTTCCTGAGACGAAGTTGATCAGACCTCAAAATGTTTTCTAGTAAATTGGATACGAACTATATATGTGTACCGTATTATTTTACTGGTCTTCCCTGAAGAAATGTAGATTTAACTTCTATCCCAATGTATTTCTTTCTTACATAATTACATGTGTTTTACATTGAGTCAGTAGTTTTAGGAGTGTAACATATAAGTCGGGAAAGGTTTCCACCGTGAAATCACTTTGATATATGTATAAAGAACAACGAGTATTCGCTGATGCAAAGGAACGGAACAATTTTAAATGAAATTACTGTCGACAGTTCACAATCAGTAACCAATTCAGTCTAATAGGGAGTCCTACTGTCATAGTGTCAGACAAAGATTCTCTTTGTCTCGACTACACTCCCAAGAAAACCGGATAAATAAAGTTAAGGGAAGAACATAAAAAAAAAATACTAATGTTTACATATTGATTAAAAGATGGAATGAAGAATGTAAGAATGACTTAGTGTTACACTACCTTATACCAACACCTACAGGGCAACATAAGATAATACACTAAAAAAAAAAAAGACATCACTTTCAACGCGTCCATCCAAAGTATTGTTTTACCCCGGATGACTCTTTTTAAGGTATGTCCTTTACGAAATGTTTTACATAATAAGGGAAAAGTTCAACTGACAGAATCTGACTAATAATAAGTCAGGAAATTTAAATTCAACTTGTTTGACTTTTGTATCTGTTTGTATGTATTATTTATCAAATAACGTTACTACACACTAACGTAACGGGGAGTAATCATTACGTATCACGTTATTTGACACGTTTTGACGTTACTTGTTACTCGTGATTTCGTTGCAAGGGCAGTCAGTAACGTGGACGTAGAAGTATACAACAGAGTCGACTAAATACACAGGTTTAAGGTGGCGTATTTGAACGTCGAAATGGGATCTACTTCGTTAGTACTCCTAAGATAAAATTTTTATAACAACTGTAAAGGTCTGAAATGTAAGTGGATATAAAATTGTCCTAAGTGGATGACATTTAGTATACTTACAAAATGGTAATTATATATGTTTTGTCTTTACCTATATTTTTTTTCTATTACCTCTTGTATTGTTTTGTTCAGGAAACAAAAATTGTAAAAAGTGTACTTTTGTATACTAAAAATTTTTTAATAAATTAACCTCCGATTAATGAAATGTTATAACATCACCCAAAACGGTACGTAGTTGTAGTTGGTCGGTACCGCATGTACACAAGGGGTAGGTCTTCGGGGAAGGGTGGAGGGAGAGATAGGGTAGGGGGTCCCAGTAGGGTCACGTGGTCGGGACTCGTGGGACAGAGTACGTAGTTTGGACCTGGTCGCTAGGTGGAGTGTATACTAGTATATGTGTAAAGTTGTGATGGGAGAGTTTAGTAGGGTGGGAGTGGAAGAGGGTGTCTCAGGTTTTCCGACAAGATATGTAGACACAGAGAAAACGACAGAACGTATATCCCAGTAGTAATGGTAGAAAGATTTAAGGTATATATACGTAATCATATGACATAACCACAACAAGAAAGACTGAATGAAGTGAGACATATTATCCGAGGTCAAAGTAGGTGGAGTAATCTTGACTAAGTTTACGGAAGAAAAATTACCGACTCATTATAAGGTAACACATATACATGGTGTCGAAAGAATAGGTAAACAGACGACTACCCGTAGATCCAACGAAGGTACAGGACCGATAACGTTTGTCACGACACCACTTATAACCCCATGTGCACAGAGAAAGTTAAGACCAAAGGAACCACACATACGGGTAGTCACTCTAACAACCGTAGAGTAACAACAACAACAGACCGTCAAGATAAAGGTCAAAAAATTCCTTTGAGGTGTGACAAGAGGTATCACTGACATGATCAAACGTAAGGGTGGTTGGTACATTCTCCTAAGGAAAAAGAGGTGTGGGAGTAAATAATTTTGTATCCTAAAAATTACGTGTCCATTTTCCCAAAGAGGTGTTATAAGTCATAGATTTCCTTGCGACCAAAACTCTAACTAAATGTAAATTCTGTTAAGAGGGACCACCGAGTTCTGTCATTTCATAGACGGACGTTACACCTTCTTTGTCCAGACTAGGGGTCTAGTCCTTCTAGGAGTCTCCTCCCACACCGTTGAGTGAGGTCACAACAACGGACATCTTAGGGTACCTGTCTCCTCGGACCACCCGTTGTCAGGCATCTCAACGTTTCTCACTTTGTACTGACTCCTCTGAATCGTAGTCGTCGTCGTAGTGTGACTAACTTTACTTGGTCCTTTTTGCACCTTTGGTTTTACGGAAACGTGTCGGTTTCTTCGTCACTTGTTTTACTTTTCCGTCGGATGTGTTACTCTCTTTTATAAACGTTTGGTAGATAGACTATTCCTCAACTATCGATTATATATTCCTTGACTATGTTGATCGTTTTTCTTCATTAGACTAAATTTTTACGTGTCTTTGGACTTATCAAAGGCTTTCTTGTGTATGTTTAGTAGTTCTCTCTGTAATTTCCTACGAGTTGTAGTAATTAATGATCCCTTCAAACTTTTTAAGGTTTCTATAGTGGAGTATGGACAATCTTACCGATCATACTTCACAACCGTTCTTATACCTCTTTTCCCTTAGAAACACGTACAACCACCCTTACATTTAACCATGTTGTTGATACCTTTTGTCATACCCTCCAGGGAGTTTTTTTAATTCATCTCTTGGTAGTATACTAAGCTGTTAAGGTGAAGACCCATAAAAAGACCTCTGTCACTTGAGTGATAAGGTTTCTCTATAGATGTAGGGGTACAAGTAACGTCATCATAAGTGTCAACGATCCTGTAACTGTTCACAGGGAGTCGTCTACTTACCTATTTCTTTTACACTACATACACACACACATATATCTATCTATCTATCTATCTATTTTGTGTCTATAATAATCCGGTACTTTTCTTCTTTTAGTACGGTAAACTCCTTTAGTAGGATTTTCTACTACGACAATTTTACAACGTGAGTTATACGGTCGTTTAAACCTTTTGAGTCGTCACCGGTGTCCTGACCTTTTCCAGTCGAAAGTAAGGTGAGGGTTTCTTTTAGTTACGGTTTGTTACAAGTTTGATGACGTGTTAACATGAGTAGAGTGTGCGATCGTTTCATTACGAGTTTTAAGAGGTTGCTTCCGAAGTTACCATGCACTTGACACTTCAAGGTCTACAAGTTCGACCTAAATCTTTTCCGTCTCCTTGGTCTCTAGTTTAACGGTTGTAGGTGACCTAGAATCCTTTTCGTTATCTTAAGGTCTTTTTGTAGATGAAGACGGAATAACTAATGTGGTTTCGGAAACAGATCTAGTGTTGTTTGACACCCTTTAAGAATTTCTCTACGTTTATGGTCTGGTGGACTGAACGGAGGACTCTTTAGACATACGTCCAGTTCTTCGTTGTCAATCTTTACCTATACCTTTGTGTCTGACCAAGGTTTAACCATTTCTTCATGCAATTCCGACATATAACAGTGGAACGAATAAATTGAATATACGTCTCATGTAGTACTCTTTATGACCCGACCTACTTCGTGTCCGACCCTAGTTCTAAAGGTCCTCTTTATAGTTATTGGAGTCTATACGTCTACTGTGGTGGGAATACCGTCTTTCGTCTCTTGATTTCTCGGAGAACTACTTTCACTTTCTTCTCTCACTTTTGCAACCGAATTTCGAGTTGTAAGTTTTTTGTTTCTAGTACCGTGGGTCAGGGTTGTGAAGTACCGTTTATCTACCCCTTTGTTACCTTTGTCACTCTCTGAAATAAAAAGACCCGAGGTTTTAGTGACCTCTACCACTGACGTCGGTACTTTAATTTTCTGCGAACGAAGAACCTTCTTTTCGATACTGGTTGGATCTATCGTACGATTTTTCGTCTCTGTAATGAAACGGTTGTTTCCAACCAGAACAGTTTCGATACCAAAAAGATCATCAGTACATACCTACACTCTCAACCTGGTATTTGTTTCGACTCACGGCGTCTTGACTACGAAAACTTGAGGTTACAACCTCTTCTGAGAACTCTCAGGGAATCTGACGTTTCTCTAGGTTGGTCAGTCAGGATTTCCTTTAATCAGGACTTATAAGTAACCTTCCTGACTACGACTTCGACTTTGAGGTTATGAAACCGGTGGACTACACTTCTTGACTGAGTGACCTTTTCTAGGACTACGACCCGTTCTAACTCCCGTCCTTCTCTTCCCCCACTGTCTCCTACTCTACCAACCTACCGTAATGGTTGACTTACCTGTACTCAAACTCGTTCGAGGTCCTCACCACTACCTGTCCCTTCGGACCGTACGACGTCAGGTACCCCAGTGTTTCTCAGTCTGTGTCGACTCGTTGACTTGACTTGACTTCGGTAAACTCTGATGATCTACCTGGAATTTCTGTAAAACGATTTACTTCATTCAGTCTCTTTCTGTTTATGATACTTTACAGTGAATATACACCTTAGATTTTATTTTGTTGTGTTTTTGTTTTTGTCTCGTGTATTTAAGTTAAGTCAAGTCAAGTCAGCGAGTCAGTACAGACTGAGAAACACTGGGGCACCTGAACGTCGTGTGATCCGAAAGACAGGAAGTGGTAAAGGGTCTCGAACGAGTTTGAGTACAAGTAAGTCAACCACTACTGTAGGTTGGTAGAGGAGGAGTCAGCAGGGGTAGAGGAGGACGGACTTTATAAAGGGTCGCAGTCCTACTGGGCTCATAACCGCGAAGTCGAAGTCGTAGTCAGGAAGGTTACTTATAAGTCCTGATTAAAGGAAATCCTAACTGTCCCACCTAGAGGAACGTCGGACTCCTTGAAAGTTCTCAGAAGAAGTTGTGGTGTCAAGTTTTCGTAGTCAAAAAACCCGAGTCGAGACAAGTACCAGGTTGAGAGTTTAGGTATGTACTGATGACCTTTTTGGTATCGAAACTGTTCTGGTTGGAAACAACCGTTTCATTACAGAGACGAGAAATCGTACGATAGATCCAACTAGTATCGAAAAGAAGGTTCTTCGTTCGCAGAAAATTAAAGTACCGACGTCAGTGGTAGAGGTCACTAAAACCTCGGGTCTTTTTATTTCAGAGAGTGACAAAGGTAACAAAGGGGTAGATAAACGGTACTTCACAACCCTGACCCACGGTACTAGAAACAAAAAACTTACAACTCAAAATTCGGTTGCAAAAGTGAGAGAAGAAAGTGAAAGTAGTTCTCCGAGAAATCAAGAAGAGACGAAAGACGGTATTCCCATCACAGTAGACGTATAGACTCCAATAACTATAAAGAGGACCGTTAGAACTAGGGTCGGACACGAAGTAGGTCGGGTCATAAAGAGTACTACATGAGACGTACATTCAATTTATTCGTTCCACTGTTATATGTCGGAACTACCTGAGGAAAGGACTAAACCTTGGCCAGACAACAAGGTACAGACCAAGACAATGAAGAACTGGACATATGTCTAAAGAGTCCTCCGTTCAGTCCACCAGACCATAAGGGTAGAGAAATTCTTAAAAGGTGACAAACAACACTAGGTGTCAGTGTCTTGAACCACATTAGTTATTTTCGTTTTTATCTATGAAAAGACCTTAAGAGAACAAAAAAAAGATACTAGGTTACCCACAACCGTCAAACTAGAGACCAAAGAGACGGAAAAGATTTAAGTCGAACTGGTAGACCTTCAAGAGCCAAGTACATGATAACTTCGGAGCGAACCTCCTAAAACTCGTAATCAAACGATCGTACACTCTACTCACGTTAACACGTCATCAAATTTGTAACAAACCGTTTCGAAAAGGAACCCTAACCTTACTTTTGACTGGAAAAGGTCAGGACATTGGTGACGACTTAGAAGGTTTAACGAACGTATAACTCACGTCGTGGAATGGTCGTAGTAGAAAATCCTAAACTTTGTCTAGTTGACCTTAAGATAGTGGAGATGATCGAAACAAGTATCACTACGAAGGGTTCCGGGTGAACTAAAGTGTAAGGTACAGACCGAGATCCACTTACCAGTGTGGTAGCACCAATAGACTCAGGAATTCTATCAAAAACGTGTATTTATGTCTGGTTTTTTACCACCAACCGTCTCAGTCCTTCAATGTCCTCACTTTAACCACTTCCCCTAGTCTTACACGTTTGGTCAATAAATTATTTAGTACCCGAACATTAAAAGCCGTACCACTGATATCAATTATTATGACATAACGTATAACCTTTCAACCATTCTCTCATCCAGAATTTTCAGGAGTAGTGTTCTCTTTTTATAACATTGTTCATACCCCTACCTATAATTGATCTGAAAATAACACAAAGTCATATGTGGTTATACTTCAGTAATACAACATGTAGACTTTGATTATATTACAATATACAGTTAATATGGAGTTAAAATTTTTCTTTTGATCATTTTAAAAGGACAATCCTTTTTTACACGAAAGAATGAATCCTTGTAAGGTGTAACAAGTCCAAAAGACGAGAACTGATTTGTTCAGACCTTCTTAATACGTGCACAGACGAGTATTGTTCCAATTTTTCTTATTTTATCGTATAGTTCAGAATCCATTTTTAGTATCGATTTTGTCTTTCTCTCCCCTGTACATTAGCCAATAGACGTTTAAGGTCTTAAAACTCCGATCCTTATTTACTCCGAGCTCAGTAAAACCTCTCCCAGTGTTTCAAAGATTCTGTACAAACCTCTGGTCTCAAAAAGATCCCCAGATCAGAAGTATTCTTAAGTATGACGAAGTATCTTGGTACTTAAGTCGATTAAGTAGTTTGGTACTTAAGTATGACTGAGTGTCTTCGTACCTAAGTAGACTAAGTATCCTAGTATTTAAGTTTGACTCACTATCTTGGTATTAAAATCTGACGGTAGAGATTAAGAAAAAAAAAGAAAAATTTTTTAAAAATAAAAATGAAATAAAATGAAATGTTATGACATAACCAAAACGGTATGTAACTGTACTTAGGTGGTGCCCACATGTACGCAAGGGTTTGTACTAGGGGGAAGGGTGGAGGGAGGGGTATTGTAGAGAGACCCAGTAGGGGCACGTGGTCGGGGTTCGTACGACATAGGACGTAGCCTGTATCTGACCGCTAAACTAAGAATGTACTATCATATGCACAAAGTTACGGTAAGAGGGTTTAGTAGGGTGGGAGAGGGAGAGGGAGACTCAGGTTTTCAGGCGATATGTGTAGACACAGAAAAAACGACAGAACGTATGTCCCAGTAGTAACGGTAGAAAGATTTAAGGTATATATACACAATCATATGACATAACCACAAAAAGAAAGACCGAATGAAGTGAGACATATTAGTCGAGGTCAAAGTAGGTAGAGTAGTCTTGACTAAGTTTACATAAGAAAAATTACCGACTCATTATGAGGTAACACATATACATGGTGTCGAAAGAATAGGTAAGTAGACGACTACCTGTAGATCCAACAAAGGTACAGGACCGATAATATTTGTCACGACGTTTCTTGTAACCCCATGTACACAGAGAAAGTTAAGACCAAAGGAGCCATACATACGGGTCTTCACCCTAACGACCCAGTATTCCGTCAAGATAAACGTTAAAAATTTCCTTAGAGGTGTGACAAGAGGTATCACCGACATGATCAAACGTAAGGGTGGTTGTCACATCCTCCCAAGGGAAAAGAGGTGTAGGAGAGGTCGTAATAACGAACGTCTGAAAACCTAGCGTCGGAAAGACTGACCGCACTTCACCATGGAGTAACACCAAAACTAAACGTAAAGAGATTATTACTCACTACAACTCGTAGAAAAGTACACAAACAATCGGTAGGCATACAGAAGAAACCTCTTTACAGATAAATAAGAAACTGGGTAAAAAACTAACCCAACAAACAAAAAGACCTCAATTCGACGTTTTCAACGAACATATAAAAACTCTAATCAACAGTCAACGAAGTAAACGATAACAAAAGAGGGTAAGTCTTCCGACAGAAAAGTGGAACGAATATAAAAGGAAACAACACGTCTTCGAAAATTAAAATTAATCTAGGGTAAACAAATAAAAACGAAAATAAAGGTCTTAAGACCCTCCACCTAGTATCTCCTAGGACGACACTAAATACAGACTCTCACAAAACGGATACAAGAGGAGATCCTCAAAATATCAAAGAC